>JABVXU010000636.1:0-29529 GCA_013365365.1 Cruorifilaria tuberocauda
CTATATATATATATATATATATAAAATGTTTCTAATAAAGGAATGTATTTTGCTTTTAAAAAATTTTATGTTCATTGCTTTATTTTGAGGATACTATGCATTTGCTTCAATACTGCACAAATTACAATCTTGTAAAAAGTGCAGAAGCGTCACTGCGACAACTTCTTTCTGGTTGGCTATCGTTTGTAAATGTTCTGGCTATATTCTGCCCGGTTCCGTTTCTTGCCTTCGGCAAGTTTTTTCATATATAGTTAGTTCATGTCTCTTAAGTAGAAGTAAGATTTTTCCTTTAGCATTTCCAGTTTTTTATGTCAAGAAATATTTAAATTGAATATATATATATAACAAATAATATTAATAGCAATATAATAATGATAAATAACAATTGTTAATAAATAATTAGGAATAATAATAAACATATTGTTATATAATAATAATAATAATGATTAATTAAAAGAATAATAATAGTAACAGTAGTGGTAATAATAATTTATAATAACAGTAATACTAATTAATAACTATTAATAATGATAATAAATGGTAGTAATTGGTAGTAGTAATGATATAAATAACGACATAAATAATAATATAAATGGTGATAATAATTTAATTTTGCCATTAAAATGCAGAGCTGCTTTCAGATGTTCAATATCAATATCTCTCGGATGCATTATATCTTTTATTAAACTATGCTTCGGATGCATACATGGATGCAAAGCTTTCTTCAGCAGTTTCACAATGTCTTCTAAGGTTGATACCACGTTATTATTATTACGATTACTCGTATTTTAAGGGTAATAACCTCATGAAATTATGAATTAGTTATATATTCCTTTGAAATTTATATGTAAAAGTTTCTTCAGATTAACTGCTTCGATTTGTACGTTGCTAAAGAATTTGAAAGAGGAGATTGCTGCATTTAGAATCGCTATTACTGATGTTACTGATGCTTTGATTCGGTTTCTGATACAGCCAGGTATATCTACTCTTTATTTGTGTTTTATTTATTTATAAAACTTTTTATTTATTAAGAACAATCTGCAATCCTTGTTTTAAGTTATCCCTGTAATTTTAGATCTTGGAAATGTTTCAGGTAAACGATCGTTGCAGACGAAACTAGATTTATATGCTTGCATTTCGCTTATTTTAAATTATTCAACTGAAACTTTTGTTTTGGAAAAAGAGAAGGATCAGGCTGTTTCTCACTCTGATGATGATTTTTTATTCGTTTCAACAGCTTTAAACGTTGTGCAGCAGGATATTTTGCGAACCGTAGTCACAAAATATGGACATGAACTAATTTCACTTCTATCCAAAGATATTTGTGATTCACCTCCAGGACTTAGAGTAAGTTATTCGCAATTGAATCTTTTAATTTTTCATTATTTTATGAATATGAAACTAGTGCCATTTATGGAATTTTTTACTAAGCTAAAAAATTACTTTATTGATCACTCAATTAATTCTTTTGGTAGTTAATGAGATGATAACTTTGTCATTTCTTGAGTAACAATCAAGTTAGGAAATAATTTTTTCACTTTTTTATTTTGTTCATCTACTTTCGTTCTTTTATTATATATTTATTTCTTTGATTTCTTGAACATGACCCAAAAATTTGTGATTATGATTCAAGTGAATGAAATTTCGCACCAGAGGAAATGATTCTTGGTAGTCTAATACTGTGTGTTTCAACAATTAAATCATTGACCTTATCTCTTGAAGTGATAAACTTATCAATAGGTAACTATTCTGGACTCTCTATTCGGACATTGCAAGACATTCCCTGGTACTATTTTCGGTTTGTATGTTCACGTCGACAAATGCATTTTCTTTTTACGTGACTCTTATTACTACGGACATTTGTCCTTGAATAGTTACTGTGTCATTTAAAGGAATGAAAAAACATTTCTGTAAAGAATAGGTGTAAAAGTCTATGGATAAAATCAACTAGAAACCAAATATTCAATTGCTTACATCAGATTACAGAACTCCCAAAATAACAATGATTTAGTAGGTAGTCTGATGTGAAGTTCATACTTCTACTGTGAAAGCTTTCAGTCTCATGAATTATTCGAGCTGATACTTTTGCTCTCATAGGCATGTTCATTCTATTCGACAAACAATAAACGCTATTGTAAAATTATTTTGCGTTATCATGATTACTTTCATTCATTTGCAATGAGACGTTATTACTAATATAGTTTAATGCTGTAGATGCCTCTCTTCTTTTTGAGATTGAAAAATGACTCAGAATATTGCAAATGAAGTTGGATTGGTTTAGTTTGCCTGAGTTTTGTGTGAAGAAAATTAATGAAGAGTGAGGCGAGTGATAAACAAGTACTGAAGCGCTTTCTGAAAATTTGTATTTTTATGGTTAAATTTTAACTTCCCTTTAATTTTTTCCCATTTTTTTCTTTTGGTAGATATTTCTAGCGAAGCAAAAAAATTATCTTCCAAAAATCACATAGAAATTGTAACTATGTCGCTTTGACTTTTGATCTAAAATACTAGCTGCAGTTTAGATACTTCTTTCACTACGTTCACTTATTCAGTCTTGAAACACATAGAATTTTACAATTTTCTGGTAGTGTGATTCAACATACAAATTATAAAAAATTTGTTTTGTTGAAAATTTTGAAACAGGCCTATTTACGAAAATGAATTTTGCTGCCCAACTTCATTTCTCCGATATCATTTGTAGTCACTGAATTGAATATGAAATATAAAATAAACGAGTTTTGTGCCTGCGGCAAAGAAAAATTTTTAAGCTACTGTTTCACAGCAAGTCGTTTGGGATTTCAATGTGTTGTATGATAGTAGTGATGTTTTATAAAGCTTCACATACTAAGCAGTGCACTTCTATGTACAAAATAAAATCTAACCCAGATTATCTATAAAAGTGAAAGGCCACAATTTATTACGATATACATGAGGAGTACCTGTAGTCAGAATGACAATGATGCGTTTATACCGTTTATTCGTTGAATACTGATTGCAAGATATAGTAGCGAAATATATGTGAAAGTTTTTTCTGTCATTATGGTTATGGGACTATTCTGTCAGCATTTATAAGTAGTTTCTGATTTTGCCAGTTCTTTTTTGTTAAAAAAATTTTTACCTCATGAAATATTTCTCTTTATTACTTGAGAATTTATGGAGATGAGATGCTATCAGAGTTTAATTAAATTTATTTAAACACTTTCAACATTAAATTCAAATTTTCCCAATAGGCATAGTTATCTACCGAAGCAGTCACATAGACAGAATAAAACTCATATAGACGGAATAAAACTTTAATAAGATAAGAAAGATCTTTGGTAACCATTAAGTGTGAATGGTATACCAACAGTCGCGCACATTATCGAGAAGTACTGATCGCTTTCGGTGGTTGATAACTGTGACTAAACCAATTGTGATTACTGTAGAGCATATTATCAGTTCCCATTTTTGTGAATTTGTTTTTTAATTGGATGAATTTAAATACATTTGTTGTGAGACAACTTGTATTCTATCATTGAGTGGTAAGCTTTCTGTAAAAATCAAAAAGTGAAGCAATAAAAATTGATTTCAAAACTTACAAAGAGCTAATTAATATAGTTGCATGGAGGAATGGATAATGGTGAACGTATTTTGAGGATGTTTTCGTATTTCTTCAACACTTCATCAAATATCATGATTTATCATCATATATGAATACCAACAATTTCGTGTTGTTGAGTGTTTGTGGTAGATGTCATTAACAACAAAGGTAGAATGTTAACAGCTCTAGGAAAGATTCTTTTTTAGGCTAGATTTTTTAATTAGATTTTTTGAGCCATAATGAGCAAATGTGAAAAGGATGGGACTTGCATAAGTGATGTAAGCATTTCAGATTTTCATGAATAACTTTCCATATTAAAAGTTTTTTTATCTCCTCTTCACAACCATACCCGAATTGCAAATTAGTAAACGGACAGTTCCATTTTTTTATTTTACTAATTTCATCACTTTCTTTCTCTTCATATAATTATTTTCAATCTTTAACAAACTGACGCTTATCATCAATTTATTCGGTAAATCTTACTTTTTTTGTGGTCTTTAAATACTTCCAGTCAATGTTTTCTTAGTCGATTACATTACGGTCCGAAAATCCTGAATATGCTAGTGGCAAATAACAGGAAATCGTATGGCTGACAAAGAGTACAATGTGTCCAATTCAAATTTATAATAAAATTTTTTGTATACCTTGGCTAGCTTGTATTGCTATTTTATTAGATACGTAATATCAGTTCGAGAAACCCAAATAGAATATATATTTTTTAATATATTGAACACAATATAAGTAATGCATTATTTTAAAGGCAAAGAACGAATTACCAACTAACTGTTCGATAAAGTATTTTAAAGATTTATTACACTCTGCTTAATTTCTTACATCCAGTTAGTATGTTTGAATGTACTGATTTAATTTTTCACAGGTACATTTGGTTTTACAGAATCTGTTTTCCTGAAATTTGTCGAATAAAATGTGAATTGATTACGAAAATGAATTAAGGAAATTTATCACAAAGATGGAGTAAATATTCTCTCTTCTCTGTTCTTTTATTCTTCTATTTGTAACGTAACCAGATCATTTTTTAATATTCTGTAACTTTTTAAGTCATCACATTGGTGCAATGAAATATGACCGTTAGATGCTTGTTTGAAAAAAAAATTTTTAAAGACCAGCAAACGAGTGTTTCGTTCTAAAATAGGTGAATATTGTCGGTTGAAGGAGATTTAGAGTCTTTTTTAGAATAATTTAGAAAAATATGTCCTCTTGTAAAGTGTTTAGAGTATTATGAACACTGGGCAACAATTTGGAAGCCTTCACTTGTCAATCTCAAGTCGGGATTTATAGTTTTTGCGGAATTTTTTATTTTTTTCTCCAAAGTAATTTTTTCTGCAGTCTTTATTTTTGTTTGATAAAGATGGAAAAAGAAGAAAATTTAAAGTTAATGTAGTAGTGAATATAAAATCTCTTTTGGGAATATTTTTTTTCATTTTAGTAGCATTTCTACTATTTGTCATTATCATTACCATTTATTTTTGAGCTGTAACTTTTTCAGTCCTTAACCAAGCTAAGAATAGCTAAAACTTTTTATTTACAAAAAACAACAAGGAACTTCTTATTATTCTCTTTTTCTTCTTTTTTGTTTCTACGTTCCGAATCCCATTTTAGATCAAACTATTGAGCTCTCTCCAAAAATTTGGATATGCTTTCAGTCTGTTCATTCATCGATTGGTGGAAGAGAGTTAGAATTATCATCATTTTCTTTAACTGTATTTGAGGTGCAACGGAAAAGCAAGAAACAATAGATATCATGATTAATAGCATCCACATTACTAATTGTAGATTTCTATAGCAGAATTTTTATCTATTGGATATTGAGATTTTGCACTTTTATACTTATGTAGACATTTGTTCCTTAATAAGTATTTGGTTTTATGGAACGGAAATAATGATTGAAGAATACAGCGATTTCAATTTCTTTTTCGGTAAAACTAACGGAGTTATACAAACTTTCATGTTTTCACTTTCATGCATGTTCGAATCAGTTTACGCAATTTTAGTTCGTGGCATTATTTTGTCTTGTACAAATACTGCGTGAAGACGCCCTAGGATCTCAGTCACTGGTATCTGAATTCCTTCGTACTGGTATGTTACGATATGTTCTCGAATCTGTGGCAGATGTTAATTTAAATGGATCAGAGATTAATGATATTCGTTCTTTGGAACATTGTAATATTGTATTGGTAAGTCAACATAACTTTCGAAATAGTTGATCGAATTCAGTATATTATTTACCTTTTATCTTTTATTTATAAATTTCTCAGATACTGAATAGCAGTTCAGGAGGTTTTATACATACTAGGCGTTAGTTTTTTTGCGTTGAGATTTTTTTTTAAGTTTATGATACAAAGATCACTATTGGACAATTTTTTGCAATAAGATACAATGATAAAAACTAAATTGTTTGCAGAAAAGGTTTCAAACATTTTATCCTTATAAACTCTCAAAATTTATTAAATTACTGATCGATTAGGATATTTGCAATAAAATTTGCAGACTTTGTTTATTCGGCTTGGACTTACTAATTCTGGTTGGAATGGTTTGCATGATGTTAACACTTTGCAAGTTTTGACAAACATCCCTTTGTGGTCAAATCCGCCGAAAGATTTGTTTCTTGCTTCTAATTTTGATCTAAAGTAATTTATGTATAATTATTAATTGCAAAACTTGTTATTGCAGTATTCCATGTTTTTCAATTCCGAGTGTGCTAGTCTATAAAGTATTTCGTACTGAAAAAGCTTCAGTAAGCATCGTTAATGTGGAATAATTGTAGGTCTCACAGTATTCCATCGCTTTACATGAATTATGTTGCAAACATAGTCTATCTTTGTATTGCATTATGTTCGAATTCTCATTGGAAAAGAGTCTCAATCCAGGTAAATTTAATGTTATCACAGTTTTGTATTGAATATTAGCATTAGTTAAGAAATAATTATACTATGTGAATACCAAGTATATGAGGAATTTTACTGAATTGAACTACTGAATTATGCAAATTGTGAAAATGAGTTATGAAATATTATGAATGAAATACGCTGTATTTATCATCTTCCACTTTTGCAGCTTCTTGGACTATTATCATGTAGTGCCGAGGTACTGAATCATTTGATGCGAACTAATAAGGAAAATTTATTTCTCGTGAAATGTGGCATTCTAATTGCACATATTTATCACTTCGGTATAGTACACGCTGTTTTGTGTTTTCATTTGAGAAAGGCTTAATGATACTTAAAATAAAAATTACGGATCTTTTCTCAAAAATTTGAAACAAAATCTGGTGTTTTTCAGTGAATTAGGTTAGACTTATTGTTCATGAAAGCTTAAGTTATTTCCACTTTATCAGTAAAAGCAGATCTTTCAGATACCGCAGCACGACCGTTCATTGAGAAATCAAGCTGTTTAAATGCTTTGAGGAAATTGTCCAATAATATGTCATCGTTATCTCCAATCCTTGTGAAAGCTGCTTTCAATACTCCACGACATCTCTTCGATCATTAGCCGATTCTATAAATATGTGTTCTTACTTAAAAGATAGAGATTAACATCACCATCGCTAACAAAATTTATGAAATCGGTAATTTTCTATAGAATATCAGCAGTTTAAGACTTTCTGAGTTATATTTCGTTGGAAAATAAAGGTAAAATTTTCAAGGAGTCGTCAAATTTTGAAATAGTTGTGAAAACACCCGAAAACTATCCAAATTATCCATTCCTCTGTTTTTTGTGTATTGTTCGGCTCTCTTTATGTTAGAAGTGAATAAAGCATTTATAAATTGAAGGTCATGGAGAAATCATTTTTTTAAAGAAATTGGTTGAGACTACTACTCATTTGTATGAGTTGATGATGTGCCCTGCATACTTGCACATCATCTTTCATCCAAGATGTATGGTAATTATGTCACATTGGAAATGTTGCTTATTTTAAATTCATCCAGTGGGAACATATATTGTTATCGAACGAAAGTTGCAATGCCTGAGTTATGTGTTTAGTTTATTCTTTATTAAAACTGAAATGCATAATGTGGCTGGTTTTAGCAAAAATTATGATGACATTCATGTTTTTATTGTTTGTTCAAAACTTTCTACAAGAGTGGCAAAATTATATCTTTGAAGTTATCTATCAAAAACAAGTGTCATCAATGTTTAGCGCAGCAACTTCAAAAGAATTGAAAGATCACAAATCGTTTATCCATTTATTGATAGGCAGTGTTGTTATAAAAAACATTGCTATATATATATATATGAAAAGGAGTTACAGTTGATCTCAAACAGTATCCTGTATTATTTTGAACAAAATTGAGTTGCAGGATGATGAAGAAGTCAAATGTTCAATATTCAGCTAAGGTCGGACATAGCGGCTGCATAAAATTTCTGGCGGATATATTCATTTAGTGCCACTACTATTTACACCATCAACTGCTTTAGTATGAATGTATTATGGGAAAGAAGTATTTTTGTTATCCCTTATTTTGGTAATTGGATGTTGCCTGTTATGTTAGATTCTCTCGAGATGGCTTTTTCCTCGTTTGAAGGCTTTGTTAATGATTTATCAGTCTTTTTTATTGATAGTGGTCCTGATAGTAGTTGGACTTTTTATCCTCCTTTGCATGTTATTGGTGAGCCTGAGTTGTCTTTGGGTGTTGTAATTTTGGGTTTGAATACTGTTGGTATTGGTTCTTTGTTGGGTGCTGTTAATTTTATGTTACTATTCGGAATATGCGCTCTGTTGCTGTTACTTTGAGTCAAGTCAGTTTTTTTTTTTTGGACTTCTTATTTGACTTATTTTTTGTTGGTTTTGTCTTTCCTGTTTTAGCTGGTTCCTTTTTATTTTTGTTGCCTGATTGTAGTTTTAATACTTAGGAATGGTGCATAAAGGTCATTGTAGACTGATAGTTTTGAAGTAAAACCCCGTGATAAAAAGTGACGGAATTTTTTTTGTTGATATCGTATTATCATTGATTTATTGAGATTTATGAATGTATGCTATTGAAGTTAGTTCTCATGTAGAGAAAAAGAAATTTAATTAGCAATACTGTGGTTTTTGATGACTCCATTATTTTTCAATTTCAGTCTTATAAATCGTGAAAATTTAGGATTTGAATCGAAATTAGTCATTTGCTGAAGTTTGAAAATAACAAGAGATCCGAAAGAAGACTTGAGATTGATAAACAAATTGTATTATATTTTGGCAGTTTAATTTGCTGATGATGATTTAAATCATCAGCATGAGCGCTTTGATGTAAAAAATGTCGTGAAGTCCTACAAACGATAAAACTGCATATCAAAAATTTAATCGAATCTTACATGTGAAGTGATGGAAAGATCAAAAGATACTAACCATCAAACAGTTTTTACAGTTATAAATAAATACTTATCTATTTAGACTGCTATGAAAACGCTGTTGAACGGTTTAAAAGTCTTGAAGAGACATCGCATTAGAATCGTTTTTCAGCGCAAGATAGATTGGTATGAAAAATGGAAAAGACTTCATTAAGATTTTTTTTTCAACTCATCAATAAACTTTAAATAATTAATCAAATTAGAAAGTGTTAACAAGAGAAGAGTACTGGTAAATGCCAGATGAACGAGATGTTGCAAAGCTAGAAAAGGCATGTGGAGAATATAAACTTTGTTTATTAGCTTGTTTTCCAGTAAAAAGCAGTTGCTTGATTAAGCAAATAAGCAGCAGAGGTGGGTTTAAATTTTAATGATTGCAGAATTCTCATTTTTCTATTGATGTCGAAATCTAGGCAAATTAGTGGGATCATTTAAAAGTGGTGAGCAGGGTGTCATTCACAAATCAGCATATTAACAACATTAGCATTCGAATACATCGGTCTCATAGCGATACCCTTTCTCTACGATCCGTTTCTGCATGATGGCTATTGCAAATTTGAAAGAGAGCTTTGTCTGGCAGTGCGCAGATCAAACAGTACAGTGCGCAGATCAAACAGTAACAGTTCGTCATTGTAGGATGCATGTTATCGTGGGAAGTGGTTGTGGTCGTGCATTTGGGAGCTTTTGTTGCTGAGTGGATGGTGGATGGATGGATGTGTCATTCGTCGAGATATTCCCTGCCTCCTATGGTTACTGTATCTCATTGCTGAGTCTAGAGTGTACTGTGTGGACAGTGGCGATGACATTAAGCGTGGGAGATTTGTCTGGATCTTTTGTTTGCTCTTCTGGATATTATACGACGATTGATGTTATTATTGAGCATGAGCACTCCCGTGTGCTTTTACAGTCGTTTCATGAGTGTCGTTATTACTATCATTGTTATTGTTGCAGGACTGTGTTTCTCCGATATCTTCTATTCGAGATGAAAGATACTGCTGGTCAGTTCAGATTATCTTTCTGTAACAAGTTGAATTTTTTGTTTCTCACTTTAATATTTTTGTTAACTTGTGAACAATTTAATTCAAAATATATCAGAGGTTTGAGATGTTCAGAGTTATCTAAGCTTTAGGTGAGATGAAATATGATATGAAAATTAAGTACATATCATCCTTTCATTTCATCCTTTTTAGAGATAATGGATGTAACTCAGATTAATGAGAGCAGAAATATGGTGAAGA
Source organism: Cruorifilaria tuberocauda (assembly GCA_013365365.1). Taxonomy (NCBI): domain Eukaryota; kingdom Metazoa; phylum Nematoda; class Chromadorea; order Rhabditida; family Onchocercidae; genus Cruorifilaria; species Cruorifilaria tuberocauda. The sequence continues at coordinate 10,168 of JABVXU010000636.1, forward strand.
AAATGACTGGTGTTACTGTGCCAGGCATGTGGTTCCATTTTTTTATAGTTTTCATAATTTTATCATCATCAGAAACATGTGTTTCTCTTATATTGGCAATAAGTGTCTTTCGCTTTTTGCTTTTATTATGGTTCAATGAAATATTTATTTTTCCATTACCTAATTTTTTTTAAATATCTGTGAGTATTTATACAGAACTTTCATTTAGTGAATATTTCGATATATTTATTAGAAATATGCTATGTATTTTAGCGAAGCCGCATCAGACAAATCGCTACAACCATGCAAGCAGATTTCGTGTTTATGTCAATGGTTACGAACTGGATATGTCAAAAGCTATTAAAAAAGTATACAAATTTGAACTGAAAGTCTACGGCATTAAAAGTGATGGAAAAGAAAAGGAACTTCATTGTGGTCCAAAAAATGAGTATGTTTCTCAGTGTGTTTAGTCTTATTTTCCAACTTATGTTTAATCGTGATTCATTTGTTCCATACTTTCTTGTTCAATTTATTTTAGTGTGGCTATTACTCTGCGCCACAATATCCTTTGGTCTATTTATCAGCAGCTGTTGGAAAACTACGAGGATTTTTTTGGGGGCGATTTGAAAAAATATTTTTATGATTGTGGAATCAATTTCTATTCTATAAATAAACTTTTTGATCGCTCCGAAGGTGAAAAGGAATTCAAAATCAATGTCGTATGCTTTTTTTTATAACTCTTTTCTGATATGCTGTCTAATCAAAGTAAAATTTTTGAAATTAGTGGGCTTTTTTTCCGTAATTAATTTATTTTTTGTTTTTATTTATCTTAAAAGTTTGAACAATCAACATTCATATGTTGTGCACTTCTTTCTCATTCATCTTTACTCAGTTAAATATTAAATGAATTTTTTTTACTTCCGTTTATCTTTTATACATATATCGATGAGGAAAAATTTTCTCAACTGAAGTGCTTTTATTTTTAAGGAAGTGCTGTCCCTGAAAACAAGAGATTATTTGGGTAAGCAAATTACTGGACTGGTTGCTCGACTATTACCATGTGGAGAAATTAGCTTGCATGAGATTACAGCTGTTTCTGCTGATTTGCATTCTCGAGAACGATCTCTTCAGCAGTTTTTGGAAATAGCTACTTCACAAATTATGTTTCATGAGTATGTTAATTTCTCTGCTCATTTCCTTAACTTTTGTAGTCTTTCAGTTCATGCTTATATCATACCTTTCTCTAGAACCTTCATGATTTCAGACAAAGTCGATTAATTTTCCGCAATAAGGCATATGATCGCCCTAGTGAGCATGATATTGGAGTAAGTGGTGGCAAAGTTTTAACCGCAGGTATGGAAAAGAACGTGCGCTTTGTTGGTAATTCATGGGAACAAACGGTACCTATCGTACAAATTGATGGTAAAATTTTTTTGATGCAGAATGTTTCTCCTATTTTATTTAACCTAAAGTAGTTTCGTATTCTTTATTTTGTGCGAAAAGAATCACTTCTTATATTTCTTTGAATTTTTTAGCAAAAAAAGCGGCATTTTTCAAAAAACAACCTTTGATGGAACTTGTCGGTACATTATGCAACAGAGCACATCCGGGGATACTTACGGGAGATGCTAAATTAAGGACTCGAGTTGCGCGGCAACTGAAGGGTATTTTCAATTGCATGACTAGTTTTTTGTTATCTATTCTTATTATTAGAGATATCACATTGTATTGTTAAGATATCACACTGTATTGGAATTATTAACGATTGCAATTTTAGATCTTGTCGTTCGCACAACACATTTAGAAACTCAGCGACTTTTTTGCATTTTTGGATTGACGGCTGAAACTGCTGACAAGTATATCACATTACATATTTTGCTTAATTTATTGGAATCTATATTGTCCTTGATTTAATTTTTATTCAAGTAACAGTGACTTTATACTCTCGATTTCAGAACTCTAGTATAAAAGACATATCTTGAGATAATTATTTTATTAACCTCTGTAATCCATTTAGATTTTCTGAGTATTTATAGGCTTCTAAATATCTATTAGTTATCTGTGGTCTCTTTTTATACATTCAGATTGATGATTCAAATCAACAACCAGGATACAACTGTAGCTGACTACATGTTATATAAGTATCAGCGAAGATTACGCTATCCGGGTTTACCATGTATAATTGAACGACGCGTGAGTGATAGAGACAAATGTCCACGCAGCAGTTTTCATCCGATAGAGTTTCTCGAAGTTGTAGAAGGACAGCGTGTTGTCACTAAGAAACAGACACCAGAATTAGTGGGTACTTCATTTCTAAATTGCTTTCACGATATTTCTTTTTGTTTCCAAATGCTGTATAGATATTTTTTGTCCTGAGTTGTCGTACATGTTTTTATTGTTCTAGATCTTACTTTTTGAAGATGATACGAAAAGACTTTGTTCATATTGAAATCTTGGCTTTTTCAACTGAATTTTTTACTTCTCATCAAAAACTTAAAAATTATTTGTTTTATATTGTTAATTTTTGGAGAGGATTGAGTCACGCATTATTCGCAAAATATCATAGAGTTGGTTTTCTTAATGTGATTTCATAGTCGAATTTTGAACTGTAGACATTTTATATCATTCTGGCAAACTAGTCAATCATCTGTTATAACATTATAGTCTGTCATTTTTAGATTGATGAGCTCATCCAAAATTGTCGCCTTTTACCCATGAATTTGAAAAATGAAAATGAACGTCAACGTTGCCGAGCGCAAATTGGTAATGAAAATCCATATCTCCGCAACTTGGGAGTTAGTATTGTTATACATAAAAGTAGATATATTATGTTATCACTATCTTTTTATTTCTAGTCATTCCGTCTTACTATTTATTATTGACTGCTTTTCCCCTCTCTAGGGAATCTGTCGTATTTTGAGTACGAATTAAAGGATAATTTTAAAATTCACTGGAAGGTATATGTACAGATTATCTTTTAAGTTAGTTCCCTGGTGGAAATATCATATTCGTTTCTTTCAAGTTTGTGGCTTGTGATTTCAAATATTAAGCTTTCTTAATGGTCTTGTTTTCCTTGAATTTGTTATTACAGATCCACGTCATTAATACTCCGTATGCAGGAGTAGCTAATGTACAGTTCCCTCCAGCAATTGTTTATAGAAATTGCAAAATTGAACCGAATCCAAATGGAGAGCTTGACTGGCGCCTTTCAGTCCCTCGTGGCAAGCAGAACAAAATTTTCTTCAAGCCTGCTACAGCACCCCGTCGTTGGGTTGTTTTTATGTTTCATAGTGCTGTAGACCAACAATCTGCAGAGTTAGTTTTCAGTTCTTCGGCATGATATGTGAATTAAAAAGTGAATAACATAGAAGGAAAAGACGATGGATTTTATTTGTAGTTTCAGTTTTTTTTTGTTCTTCGGTATTCTGAAGATATGTTATAGAATCGTTTTTTTGGTTAAGTAATACAAAATCTTTAAGATTTCAGTCGTTTTATTGCTGCATTCGTTAATCGCTCTCGTGACCATGGTATACAAATGCCTAATCCATCACGTTCAGAAGAATATGACCGCACTGACATGAGTTTTCTTTTTGAGAGGATTGAATTCATGCGTAGGAATGGAGTAGAGTATATTCTATTCATCACACGAGATAAATATGATACTGTTCATAGTAAGTTAATTTTCTTTCTTCCGGAAGAATGTACTGATTGCAAAATTACAATTTTATTGTTACCAGTGCTAGAATTTATCAAGAACAGAATTGTTAGTTTCAGTTAGATATTGATTTTCTAAGTTCTTGGTCTTTCATGCAGTTTTATGAATTCATTAGTTGTACTTTCATGGCACTTGTTAAAAATATCAATTATTTTTTTGGCAGTTGAAGATATTTTTTAGATACAATGAAGCTGACCGAAATCAAATGTAGTATTGTCACACAGCATATTAGTTCTAGTACTCTTTTCAAAGCAATCAGCAACCGTGGCGCTGAAATGACGTTGGATAACTTGATCATGAAAATGAACTTGAAGCTCGGTGGTATAACTCACGCTCTGACCTCATCTGCTGCTTTTTTGAGAAAAAATCGTCTTACTAACAATATCATGTTTGTTTCTTCAATACTAATATAATTTTCGTTATGAAATTGATTAGCGCTTTAACATTTTCGACTAATGATGTATTAGACATGGATTAATAGTTTGTAATTTCTTTTAGGGATAAAGAATGGCTGCGACATAGTAGAATGTTTTTCGGCCTCAATATGTCGCATGCAGCGCCACAGTCACTTTATGAGCGACAAGCTTGCATCCCACCTAACGAACCAACCGTCGTTGGTGTAAGATTGTGGCTGTGTTTTTTGTCTTATTTTGAAAGTTTTTATCATCTTCAAAATCGAACAAATCAAATCGTTGTTAGATTGTGATATATCTTTTGATTTTTGTCCAAAAAAAAGTTGTACCATCAATTAACTGTAATTTTTCAGATGGCATACTCATGTGGCGAGCCATTTGCAATGCAAGGTGAATACTGGATGCAAGAACCGCGCCTTCATATCGCCAAATTCTTGAAAGAGCACGTCGAAAAAGCAGTCAGATTGTTTAGGGATACATCGAAAGCTAAACGTTTACCGGAACATGTTCTTGTGTTTCGTAGTGGTGTTTCGGAAGGAGAATATATGAAGGTCAGACTTGAAAAAGTAATTACAGTATTTTCTAGGCTTCTTCTGTTGTATTATCCATGACTAAAATAATAGTAAACTTTAAAAAAAAATGGTAGTATTATTAGGCATTAAAGATAAGAAAAGGATAACTTGAGATTTCTGTAATTATCTGATCGGTTGGTAGATAAGGACGAAAAGTTCTGCTCAAATACGTTTATGTTTTTGGATAGTTGGATTCGGATTTTTTATCGATTTGATTTTAGATCATAAATGAAGAGGGGAAACAGTTTCGTGAAGCTTTTGTCGCAGCAGCTGATGGTCGTAAGGAATGCGTTCGTCTCACAATTGTTGCCATGCAGACACATTCAAATTATCGTATTTATCCGGAACATATCCGACATGGAAGTGCCTCACAGCAAAATGTCCCACCCGGCACCATTGTAGATGTAGATATCGTCCATCCAACTCAGGCGGAATTTATTATCGTTGCTCACAAGTCTGTCATGGTTTGTAAATTTTGTTTTATATTTCTTTTGCTATATCATTAATACCAATACTAAATTCTTAATGAAATGTAAAAATTATTAACTTTGCATCTGTTTTATTAAGTTCATTTTTGTTACGAATGATGATTTAGCAATTAACTGATATTTTTGAATAATTTGATTCCCTTTATACAGGGTACTGCACGTCCGGTACGTGCCACGGTTCTAGTTGATGACGAACCTCGTATGTCAATGGATGAATTAGAGGGTATTACAAATGCTCTTTGCTATGCTCATGGCATTGTCACTTCACCAATATCTCTACCGGCACATCTTTATGCTGCTGCTGATCTCGCTAAGAGAGGACGCAATAATTTCAGAACTGAGCAGTATAATTTTCTTATTTTATGTTTTATATTTGAGGAGGCTTCTAAGTTTTGACCAATTCTATCCAAAAAGTGTAAATCCTAATGTCCAGAGGTGCCAAATTGAATCAGGATATGACTGTTAGTATTTTTGCTAGTTAATTGCTGTTCAAAAAGGTGTTTAATACATATTATATTTCAAATCATAGCTTTGCAAATATGTTTATTTTTGAATTACGTATGAATGCATGCATTTTCGGAGATTTTGACTACAGTAACAGTTTGAATTATTTATTATGTGCAAAACTCTCTTACAATAATAATATCACTAGAAGTTTTGCCGATGATAATGGTTCAACATCGAGTAGCAATGACGAAAGAGGTTATTTTACGAATGATGGTTCGGAGAATTACTTCCCGATGATGTCTGCAGAACTCGCCAATAAACTGAAATACAAGTTTTGGGCGTGAAATGGGAAGCAAGTTTTCGATAAAATTGTTACCCCATTCTAAATTGAAATTTTTTTTTTTAATTTTGGAATGGGTATGCTTTGATTGCCTAAGCGGTGTGAATGGATTTATATACAATCTTTCCATCCAAAATTCTTATGATTTTCATATTCCTTTTTGTTTTTTCACCATCACTTCTTTAATTTTCCTTTATCAGCAGCTAATCCATGATGTAGTTTAAAGAGGTGCATATGACAGGATTCTCTTGATATAATCTCTTAATGTATAGAGTTGTCCTTCATTTTTTGGAGACATTCTCTATAAAAGACTGAATAGTTTTGCTTTCATTTCGAATAACAGTCAGTGACACGATGACTGTGCAATCTCCTTATTAACTGTTTTGAAAATTGTTAATAATTGCTCTTTTTAAAGAAATAATTCCCTTAATGTTTCCATTCTCTGCTTAAAATATATTCTTTATTTACTGTCAGTTAAATCTAGCAACATTTATAGTGCTTTTACTTTTACCTGATTATATGGGGATGTTTCATTACTAAGATTGCTATACCTCATTTCTGTGTCGTTTTTGTCGACATTCTTGTGTAATGTTTTTGTGGCCGGTATTTTGGTATATCTGTTGAACTGTTTAAATCCACGAAAATTATTGTTAGTTACATATTTTTGAACTGCTTTGTCAAGTTATGTATTAATAAAATACTTTTAATTTATTAGATTTGCATTCTATTTGCATTACGATTATAGAGTGTGGTAGCAATATGCAAGATAAAGCATGCAAAATAGTTGCTTATTTGTGACATTATTGAGGATTGTCGCTGGAAAAGCGAGGAAATGAAGGATAACGAAATCATTTGTTCTTCAAATTAGCCTTGTTAGCTCCCTATTTATAAACTGTGTCGATGAAATCCCTTGTTCGGGATTTGTTATTGTAAGCTAAATGTATGTTTGAGGTTTTACAAGCTTTGTTAACGCCATCATTTGTTTTTAATTAATGTTATAAGGTCAAATTATACGACTTTAACAGTCATCTTCAAACTTCAAAGATCCTCCCTCCTCCAGGATAAAAATGGTCACAACCTCTTACCATTGCTAAGAATTTCTATTAAGGAGTGTGGTTAGTTATCACAGGGAAATTCAATCCCCCTTTTTACCCTGGGCCTGACAGATATCGTTATTGTTTTGAAACTGTTTAGAATATTTAAATTGTTAACGTTGATGTAATGTTGTATATTATTCTATCAAATTTGTTCTAATAAAGGTTTAATTACCCAAGTTTGAGGTACACCCAAAGTATAGCTATCACAGAAGCTAGCAGTTTGCTTACTTACGAATAGAAAGAAAGGCTGTCACGGTCAAAGAAGATCGTCGACAATAACAGGAAAGAAAGAACAACTCAAATATTGTCGAGGTTGAAGAAATCCCCGACAAGGATAAACAGTAAATGCGACTTCCCGACACTCCTTTACCATAAGTAGTTTTTCATGTTAATGACTTCCGTGTATCTTCAACCAAGAAGGCTTTTTTCTCGTTAATAACAACGACTCGTATTAATCAAAATTTTCAATCTCAGCGAAGATATAACGTTGAGGTAGAAAAAAATGACGTGAGCCAGTGCACTTCGCATTTATGTTATGACATTTATTGATGCACCTGAGATCTGATAGAGAACGGAATATTTCATGTGCTGCGGTTTCGTTTAATTATAAAAACCAAAGAATCCAGACTTGTTGTACTGTATTCAAACAGCTATCAATTTTCTAAGCTGTCAAGTGCTGGTATATTTCTACTCTGGTTTTTTCTTTGCAATCTTAAATTTGCATTTAGAAATTAACCGAAAGGGTTCCACCAAATCTTTAGACATAGTAAGTGAGATGCTGAGAGAGGGGAGCTCTCTCAGCATCTCACTTGACTATGTCTAAAGAAATTATTATGTTGTAATTTCTTTTTGATGGCACTTTCGAATGTACATGAGAGTTCAGGGTTTGGTGGAGATGTTTATTTATCTATGACGTTATAATGCAATTGAACTTCATTATGATAATAGTTGATCCTAATCGCACTCCTTGTTGTTGACCCTAATGGATTCTTCCTATTGTGATGCTTGTCGCTTTTCTGAATTAAACCTTGTTTGAGACTTTTCAACGCTTGAAATCAATTGTATTTATTTCCTCAAACTGGGCAAAGTTTTCCCTTATGTTACGGAAAAAGTCGGTCAGTCCTTTCGAGAAACGAAAGACACACAGAAATTCATGAGGTTATTACTGAAAAATTGTCCGAAGACACATTTGGATAGAAGTGATTTTTACATGGAATCATCGAATATAAATTATTAGCAGTATTCTAGGAAATTTGTACAAGGAAGCAAACCAGCCTATTGTAAGATCGAAACTGTTAAAAGCAACAATAATTATTCGTAACACATTCCCAGAACAGCAAACAAGGCATATCATACGACAAAGATATTTCAAATTAAAGTTGGCAAAAGTAACAAAAATTGTTTTAGCGGAAATGTTCATTGTTATAATTTACTGTGATCATTTAAATAATTTTGCCGCAGAGCTTCCATCCGAATTTCCAATAACGAACAAAAACAAAGTAAACTGCACAAACTACTTTTTTAAACGCTAAAAAACAAATGAAAAATGATGACTGATAATAGGCAACTATTGATGTCTCTTAACATCCTCACGTGTACAGTTTTGATGTTGACGAAATAACTTATTTTTATATTTCCTTGGATTAATGCCATAAGCACGAAGTCTGCCATCATCAATGTCAATTGTTGAAGTAAACTGGTGAAAGGCGTTGTGATTCTTCTTACGACTACGCGTACTTTTCAAATGACTCATCAACTGAATTCTCTGAAAAATTATCTTTGATCCTTGTTTTTCAATTTCTCGGTCTGAATTATATTTCAATATCCAGTAACTTCTTTTCGAAAACTTCGAGGGAAAACCTGATTTGCCAAAAATTGTTATCTAAAGAACAATCCGCTCCTGTGGTGAACTAATATAAATATTTCGAAACACTACGATATTATAATTGCTGAAAACTTGACTCGAAGAACGCAATTTACCAATCTTGTGAAATCAGTCACACTAAGGAACTTCATGACTCACTTCTTGCGCTACTGTGCTGTTTTCTTCTCGTTTTTTTAACTTCATATCCTCCGGAAACTTTTGACTGCTTTCTTTTGCTTTCCTTTTTTCCTTAGTTGATGTATTAACCATTTGACACGTATATTTCATATCATTAGTATCGTCACTATCTTCAGCCAATTTTTTAGAGCTCTTTCTCAAATTAGATTCCATAAAAGAGACAAAATAATTACAATTTGATAACCAGGATTCATTTAATTCCTTATAAGAACAGAAATACTTTTCCAATGATAACTGACTAGAAATACATTTAAAATTTTAAAAAATACAGATAGATAAAGAACATTAATTTCCAATTTGCTCAACCTTTATCCTTTCCTCATAAGATAAATATCAAATAGAAGCTCACCCTCCAAAATCGGTACTGAAAATTTTTTTTTTCCTCACAAGATTCAGTGCTTTCCTTTTGTACGCTTTGATATCATATAATTCTTCAGCTTCTGAACGGTAGGCTGTAGCTTTTTTTAATGATGCCCAAGCGTTTAACTGTCGATCGTCCGCATTTAATAACTAAAAAGTAGTTTTTCCACATATCATCGATAAAATTAATTTAATATATCCAAAATCATGTCATAGCAATTTGCTTTCATATATTCCAATCTAAACAGCATCTAAACAGCGAATGCGCATTCAGTAATAAAATATAATTAATCGATACATATAGTTAAAGAACACGACAGATATGAAAGTGTAAAATACGCCACCTCATCAATTGTTATTCCAAAATCATTAGCTGGCACAGTCCGATATTTAAATTTGGTTATTAAGCCATCACCAATTATATCCTCATATTCAAGTGCGTAGTATTCGTTGAAATACTCTTCAAACGACTTCTCTTCTGCAAAGATGTAGAATTTTAACTCAATCATAGAGTAAACTATAAAAAAATTATACAACATAAACAGTCATATTCATGAACAACCTGGGTTAAACAAGGGTTTTTCTTTAAGAAGAGCCTTTAGAAAAAGCGAATTTCTCTTCCTCTTTTTTCGACTTGGTTTCTTTTCAGGATCACACAGTCCATCATCGTTATTGGTGTATTCAGCTCCCTTTTCTTTTCTTTCTTCATTCACCTCGAAGTTATCGTAATCTGACTGAAAAGAAAAAGAGCAAAACAATACAGCTGGACAACTTCAGACAAAAGATGACAAAACATAATAATTAGTATAGAATTTCAAAATGGTACTATGAAAATGAAGAAAATCGATTTTATTTCAAACTAACGTCGTCGGTAGAGAGATCAGAAATATCAGAAAAAACGGGCTTTTCTTCATTATTCTTCATGGTTTTTCCATAATACTGAGAATTGAAAACTTCCTGTAAAATCAAACATTGCTTATTTTTCACAAATAGTCTATATTTTCAACATAGTAAAACAATAAAGAAAGCAGTTATCCTCCAATGTCATTTCCACCAAACAATGAAACCACACGGAATTATAAGACAAATTAAATATCAATGATAAAAAGAGATTTCAATGCAATGAAAATCAATATTGTAAGATAATTAGTAAAACAAGAATACCATGAACACACTTTCATGCGCTTATCGTAAACCGTAGGATCAAAATCTGCCTCCAAATCATCTACATTAAGTGGGAGACCATCGTCCCCAGCTAATATTTTCAGTTTCCTCAACTTTTCCTCAATTTCTTTCTTTTTCAAAGCTCTCAGTTCTTTAATTTCATCTTTTCGTGCTTGTTTCTCCAATTTTTTACGTTCTTTGTATGTATCTCTTTTTTGTTTCCGACGTTCATCCTTTTTCCGTAAAGACTGTTTTATAATCCGTGGATAATGTTTAATCTGGAAATAGTCTTAATATGAATAGTTTAAAGATTACATATTAAATTTCAAACATTATATCTTGAATGAATATTTCAAGGATTACATTTAGTTTTCTCTCGCAAAAAAATCATTTGAGCTGAACGGATGTTCAACCGATTTTCTACTTAGAATGTAATTGAGCTTTAGCTGTATAAAGCGGCAAGTTTAGCCCCAACTTTACATATTATAAGTGCTGAAAGTTTTTGTATTTGCATATTGATAATGATTAATACAAACAATAACTAACAAAATCTTGATCAGGTTCCTCGTATCGAAAATTATACTTCCGTTCAAATTCATTCTCCCTTTCTAGCTCTTCCTCATCCTTTTCGATGTTCACAATTTCTTCATATGACGGAACACTGAAAATGCACATCAAATTACGAGATAACAATGAATGACACACTTCAGTATGATTGCCGATGGAATTTAAACTGATATTTTATTTCATTTGTAAAAATGAATCATTTGGTATACAGGCTATAGCTTACCTATCATCGCCTTCAACATCATACTTTTTGTTCAACAAATAATCACGTAGAAATTTTTCACTTTCGTCTAAATTTATATCATTCCATGCTTCTTTAAGCCCTTTCTGAAAAGAACTGAATTACGCTGGTACATTACAACGGATCCAGCAATAGATTTTAAAAAGCAACAATGCGAAAATTAAAACTATCTTTGAGATTAAGGGTAGCAGAAATATTAAGTACCAGTTCTTCTATACCGGGCAGATCTTCATCTCTTTGTCCTTTTAGCCATTCATAATACTGATCTTCTTCATTTTTCTGAAAGAATTATTTCTATTCATTTACTAACTTTCATCGGCACATATGAGCTTTTTCCAGTAACAAAAGAGCAAAGAGAAATTCTATGATAAAATCTACCACTTCATTGTCTGTCTTAATACGTTGTCGTAGCAATGGCTCCGTGTCATCATTTTGTTCAGCGAGTACAGTTTTTAGTCTATAATACTTTAAATTAATAAATTAGAAAGCTATGTGACCATTGAAAAGCAAAACCAGTTTGAAATGATGTAATGATAACAAACAAAAACAAAACCAAAAAGCTACTCTCGCTTTATTGATTCCTGTGCGTCATAATATCCAGGATCAGAAATTTTTTTTTCTTCCTCATCTTCAGTGATATTTCTGTAGAAGCATATAATTAGTCAGTATGGCAGTAAATAAAACTGGATTGTGAAGAATACAAATTTTTATGGTATATTCTAGCTAAATTAAGAAACGAAAATTTGAAAAAATGTCACACTGAGAAATATTTTTTTCATTGCAAGAATAAAATCATGTAGAGAAATAACATAATAAAATGAAAAAAATAATTTGCCCCTCTTTTTCCAAAACAAGTTTTCTTTCGTAATCCTTCAGAAACATCGGAGTGTCTCTTTTTTTGAACTTGACAATGTTACCAGTCACTGTTCTGAAGATATATATTAAAAAGTATATTTATCATGAATGGAAAATTAACATGTGTAACACTATGAGATCATTCAATGTTATAGAATGTTAAGAGGTCATATAAGTTTATTTAACAAATTATATTATAACAAGGAGATTTACATCAAAGACACTGGTAACGCAAATAAAAAAATACTAACTTTTCATCTTTTGCGGTGAAGAATTTTTGACCTGAATACAATCTTGGGTCGTGTGTTTTCAACGCAGACAATGTACGAAGGAAATCTTTCTCATGCTCTGCTGACCACAGCTAGGATTTTCACATATTTTATAACATTCAAATACAATATGGAAGCGCATTAAATTTATACTTCTTTCGATACTAGAATTGATTAGTCAGTATGTAGCGATCTCCATTAATGATACTAATTAAAAGAAATGAAAATAAAAAGCTTCATGACTAGCACTATAAACAAAAGATCTCTGGGAAATGTATACGCTACCGTCCAATATAAAACTTTGACTGCATTTATAATGAAAATTGTAGTAGACTTACAGCAGATTCTTCACTAGACGAGCTGTTGGTGTCATTGTCATCTTCTGCACGGTCGCCATATCTGTTTTTCACTGCAAATTGTCAAAAAATTAAGTTTTGTTTCAATTTATCAGATATCACAAAGATACTATAAAATAAAAAAATAAACTCTCTGAAATATCTGTACTCTGAAACATTTCGCCAAACTATTTTGAAGAATTTCTTTATAATCCCAATTCCATTCCTCAAATTAGTATTATTCATTTATAAAGTTATTGACACGAACATTTTTGCAATTCCTCCAAGCGTCGCCAATTATCATATTGTTCCGCATAAGGTTTGTTAATACTCAGCTTATCATCGTCATCATCATCACCATCCAGACACAGACGAATCTTCGACATTTCACCGACCAAACTGGTATACTGCTTTATAACTAGAAAATGACCTCAGTAATACTATATGTATATTAATGCTAATGGAATACAAAAATATATCGCTATATTGTATTGGGATTCCTTTTTCTGAAGGAAATAAACATAAGACCGTATTAATGCTCAGAATGTTCTAAATTTACAAGTCTATGGATTAAAGAAATCCGGCTAAACAATAGTGTCATGTTATTATGAACTATTTCAACTTAAAAAGATTGGTTTTTATCATCAACTCCTTTTCAGAAATTTAACATCAACGCCTTTTTGAATATGTTGAACTACATAAAAGTATATTAAATGAAATCAACACTTAAGCTCTCAAATTCTTCGTCAACTTTATTGACGACGACCGAGTCAGACAAGAAACAAGAATTCACGATAACAATTTCAAAACTCTTCCAATCAAAATCACCAGTTCTCCCTTGCAATGAGTTCATAAATCCCCACCTTTATGTTTTCCATTCTACACGACTGCTAAAAGCAATAAAGTGCAGACAGTTACTGTTTGTTCCAGCAAAGTTTGCAACATACAGTGCTCTTATGCTGTCCCTATCAAAAACTGACTTATTATATAAAATTAGCAAATGAGAACATGTCTATATACAATATTTACTACCAATTAGGTAACTTTACAGAAAAAATATTAAATAACATTACAAACGTTCGCGAAATAAATGTTCACACTGAGGCGCTAACAACCCATTTCAATAGTACATGCCATATTCTGTATACCACCTTCACATTTTATTGAAAAAAGTGAAAAATATACACGAATGCCATCATATATACGATCCAAATATAAAAAACATCTGTACAGCTACGTCGGAAAGCCCGAAACGCGACATTGATAGGCTCTTTCAAAATGAATGTTAAAAGATACCGGACCAATAAATCGATTATAATCATATATAACATTTTTCGAAAGTCACATCAAGCCACATCGACTCATCAAACAAACAATCACACCAAGTAATTTTTTTTCATATACAATTTAAATGACTAATATTACACCCCAAAGTGGAAGTAGAAACGAAAGTAGTAGCAAGGAGACGGTAATTCTGAAATTCCTAATCTATAATTTAAATAATCAAAATTAATGTTAACTTGAGTAAGCATTAAGGAATATATTGCATGAAATAAGACGACCAATTGAAATGTTAAGAAAAAATAAATAAACAATTACAGGAGAGCAATTAAACTTTAGGATCAGAATTATCAACGCCCTTTTCAGGTTTCTCTTTATGAACTGAAAGTTGATCATAAGCTGGCGGAGGGGAATCGTGGATCAATGGATAATCAGTTACAACAGCTGTCGATTCCAAAGGTATTTTCTTTGACGCAAAAGGTTCTGCGAATGATGGCGGGACAACCGAATGCATGTTCTATAACGAACGTACTTTATTCATTCAAGTTGTAACAAAATTTGTGACAAATAATGAAGTAAAATCAATCTAGCCCTCGGAGTATAAAGTAGAAAATTTATTACAAATATCATAAAATTACTGTCAAAATCTTTACCCTCAGATTAAGATATTTTTGTGACTTGATTTGTTTCAAGATTGCCATTGAGATAGAAAGCATTGAAACAAAACAAAGAAAAAGTGCGGCGCAAACAAGCCATTGACTAAGTACTGAAAGACGACGAGCTCGTGATGCTAGTCGAGAGAGGAGCGACGACTCCTGCAGTAAATGCTTTAACAACATAAAATAATATAAGAACAGTACCATCCCAAACGAAATATTCCTATATTTCCATAATTTTACAACAAAATTTATAAAAAGAACTTGGAAACTAACCGGGATCTCCATGACAGTTGGATTGGCACCCTCATATCCTAGAAGTCGCTGCTCTTTATCCTTAGATTCTACTGGTTTCACTTCCATAATCTTTTCACCATTCTTGTCACTATTTCCAACGTGGAACCCTGTAATGTTATTTGAAAGAGAGCTTTTGAAAACGAAATATCAACACGAACAAATGGAGAAACCTTCCATTGCATTTTCCTCATGTCCCTCTGGTCTGTTTTTAGCAATGACTGGCATGACAGTTCGCGCACGTTGCAAATTGAGAACATTCTGAGCAATTTGGTGGAGCCGTGCCATTTCATTCTGCATGTGAAAACGGAATTGCGCAAATGGATCTTCCCAGAACCGATCACCACCTTCTTCTGAAGATGCCGAACCAAATTCTCTAGAATTTGATCAAATTTTTTAAGAGAATAAAAAACTAAACCACTTAAAAATAATATCCAAACTTTTCTCATTATTAATTCTAGGAAATTTAAAATACACACCAATATCTTGGAGTATCCAATTCCTTCTTAATGCTAGGGGAAATAGTTTCTCAATCGGTCAATAAGCTTTACAAGGATATTTTTAGCCATCACCATAATAAAAATCCAACAAGTTTAAAAATTTTTCACTCTATACCACCAGACACACGCTTCTTTGCAACATCATGCAACCAATTTTTCATTGTCGGAAGACCCCCTTTTTTATTCTTCTCAGCATCATTAATAAATATCCCTTTTCCTTAATGGACAAATAGAAGTAGCTAAGTATCCACCCGCAATTTTATAAAAAAAAATCATAGACTACATATCATCAAAATTTTATACTTAATCCGAGAAAGTAGACTGAACAGCATTTGGGATAAACCAATGTTGTGTCTACCAAAAAGAGCATATTTCCCATTTCCCATTTCTGCTACTAATTTTCTAGAGATAAATTGGTCAATGTGTGATGTCCCCAGATGTCCTTTCTTAGACCATCAAAAGCGGTCTTGAATTAATGAATTAATAAAACAGTATGCAATTATTAATTTGAAGCCTAGCTAATTAAGTTCATATTAATAGAACAGCTATTTGGATAGTTACGGATCTGAATATTTGAATACTAAATGAAACCATAAATGCGATACCCCAGTGATGGGAATGTATTGCTTATGCGGTGCATCATCTTCTCCATTACTCCGCGGGCCACTTGAAATGTTGGACTTTTATTAGTTATTGATATACGAATCTGCAAAAAAGGACACTAGACGTACCTAGCGACAACAAATACTTTAAAATGTTGAATTTATATTTGAATTCAGCTGCATACAAAACTGCAAAAACGTTTAGAAAACTAAAGTGGCGTATTTCCCCGTCTATCGCAAAAACTTACTGCATCATTTCTTCTATTACCAGAACTAGTTACTATAATAAATTGTGCGGTCTAAACAGTTGTGTGCTATAATTGAGTACAACTTACCTTAGACTTTTTCATATCTGGCTGTTTATCACAACCAAATGAGCAAGCTTGTTTCTCCACATCATAACTATATGATTTTGCACAACCATTATAACAATCTTCCTTCGTTGATACTACATCACTATTGGATGCAAATGCAAAAATTATTTGTAAACGGCATCCCTCCTTGCATGCAGCTTGGGCCTGAAATATATTCATTCACTGAGACAATACGCGGCACATATAAATTATGGCTTTTAAAAGGAACAGTTTCTAACTAAACATTTATTACTAAAAACGTTTAAGATGATACTGCATGTGCCGCCATATTTAGTCACATAATCGGATGATTTATAAAGATATCTATAAAATAAATATAAAAAAAACAAATCGCCTTTTCAGTTGTCTGAGTTTCGTCGCAAACTGCAAAACATTCCTCCTGCGATTGCGCGCTATTGAGAAGTAGCAGAAAAATTCCCAACGAAATTAAAGCACACATGACAATGAACTGCTGCACTGATCAGTGATCGCAGAATAATCGAATACTCAGCAATTCACGTCCGTATGATCGACAACCTTATATACACAGTGATGAAGACAAAAACAGTATGATTTAGAAAAAATAAAGGAAATGAATAAGAAATCATTATTGAAAAAGTTGCTGTAAAGTTGTGCGAACATGGATATACTTAGCGCCCAGTAATTAATTATTGACAGCTACTGCCGTCACCCTGTGATATCGCAAACAAACACACCCTACACAAACAAGAAGGGAGAGAAATCGATACCACTGCCTATTTGATGGCCCTCCTCCCCTGTTTCGATGTGCAAATAATCCTTCCTAGCTGCCTCCTTCCCTCCGCCACTGATCGATGCGTCACATTAACCTCACTACATTATGAAACTTGCATCCTCAGCCGTGAAACCCGTTCGGGCTGCGAGCTTGGTGATCATTTTATGCTTGAGAAATGAGAATGCTCTTCTGCCTTGATAATCTTTCTCATTCTCATGCAGTCTTTCTAGATGCTTCTACTGTCTCTCCCATACAAACAACATTTATGAGACATAAGTAACGGGATATATTATAAAGAAAAAGTCGGAAATGGAAAAGACAATTGCAATTTGTCATCTTAAAGCAATGACAGGAAAAGAAATAAACGGAAGCTTCAAGTTATTGTGTCCAGAGTTTGCAGCAACGTAAAATAATAATGCATTTGAAATGGAAATGGATGGATTGAAATAGAAGTTGGCATTTCAGAATAAGACGATTGAGTTAAGCATGAACATTCTGAAAGCAAAATAAGCCTAAAAACTATACCAAAAGTTAAGGCAAAGATGAATTTTGCATATTATAAGTGAAATCTGAAAACAAAAAATATGATGTAATCTCTTAAGAAGTTATATGTTTATCGCCATCTGTTTTTATCCTTTCCTTTAAGTAACCATTTGCACCTCTCACCTCCGGTAATTTTATGCACAAAGGTGAAACTGCAGTGTTAAGACATTTGGAATTGATATAAGCATATGTTTTTAATGCTGAATTTAAGAACATGAGAAGTATCTGAAAATAATACCTAAGCTTTTTAGAAAATGAATAAAATCATTTAGAATTTTGCCTGCACAAAAATAGAGTAATCAAAACCGGCCTTCTCAACTAACCCAATAACTCAAAAGAAACACGCTATAACATGTCACTGAAGCAATAAACTGAAAAAGCAATGCTTGTAATGAATAACTTGTAGTGACTCAACTACTTATTATCTGTGCATTCAGAAATCGAAATGAATTCCTATCAAATATCAAATCAATGAAAATGAAATGTGAAGGAAACAATCCCATGACATTATGCATTTCTCCAGTTGATACCCAATACCCTTCCCATACATCCTCCATGCACTATTGCCTCACTCTGTTTAGCAATGTTCAAATCCAATCATAGTTACATTGACGCCATCAGCAATCTCAATTAAAGAATAAGAATTGTTACTGACATATTACCAAAGAAATATTATTACCTCTGCCCAGCTACCAACATGAAAATAGAGTGGCTGAAGGATAAAGAATTGCATATGAAATGATCAGAGATAAACACGAGAGGTGATGATCAAACTATTCTTGAATTTTGAATTTTTTGATCTCATTAATTCTCTAAATCGCATCTTTTGTGATCGTGCCTGCAAAAAGCAGCCAACCTGTTTCAGTTATTACACCAAGAAAGAGGAGCTATGATACCGACGTATTCCCACAATTCGATAATGCGATTGGAGATTACTTTTAATAAATGAACTCTCTTTGCAGATTTGATACTATCACCTAGCGCCTCCTTTCTTAAGTATCCGTCGCTATTAATTGATGAGAGCAACAGTTCATTATATAGCTGATTTTCTCTCATACGAACAATTTTACCTTTTTTAATTCATAACCAGCAATGAGTTATCTGAGGAGCACTAAAAAGCAGATTACAATAAGAATCAAGTAAGAAACACATAATTATTATTTAAAATTCTTCACGTATGCGTTAACTGAGCCCCTACTCTAGAAAAAATCAATGATACAGCTGTCCTCTATGAACTGTACTATCAACAGTACATACCACAGGTGGATTAGACCACATTGTGCGTGAAGTCACGTGAAAGAAAGATTTCTAGGTCTATTGATTATAGAAAATGAGTACATCATCAAAGTTCACGAAAAATGAATGGAGATCTTTATCAACTAAATGTGCAACTATACAGGTATACAGAATGGGATAGAATTGATAAAGTTTTAGGAATGATTCATGAACGACTCACGATTACATTTCGGAACAAT
>JABVXU010000637.1:0-29402 GCA_013365365.1 Cruorifilaria tuberocauda
AACATAAGATTAATTACCTGATTGGAATATTTAAAATAGGTTTATTTGGAGATGAGACAGGAAATATTTAGGAAGCATTTAAATGTGAAATAGTTCTTGTAATGGAAATCGCAACATTTCATTTAGCTTTATTATGAGTGATGAATAATTAAGAAATCTCCTTCCATCAATTTCTATTATATAATTACTTAGAATACAAATACTTGTTGACTATGTAGTTATAAAAACAAAATTTTCAAGTAGTTGCAAAGTGCATTACTGTCATTATTGTCAGCTTTCCTCCTTCGTCCGCCCAGAATATACACCGATTCCACTGACACAGTCTTTATTATGTAAGATAAGGTAGAATCAGGTGGTCTAAACAGCAAGCTCAAACAGTAATAAATAAATTAAGAAAATTTATTATGATTGGGAATAAAACCTGTACAAACAAATAAACTGAAGATTTGATGAACTGTTTATTAGATAGTCTGATCTTAGCAATCCTAATACTCCGATAGTCTTATTTCAAACAATTTCGCAAACTTTATTACTCCAGTTAATTATTTATTTTTCCACCTTTTTATGAGATTTCGCAAATATGCGACTTGGAATGTTTTAAAGATTGTGAATAATTCCAAGTCCTTCAGATTGATATAATGAAAAACCCAATAAAGCTGCAAGATAATTATTAGCATTGCTCGTTCCACTTCCCTTTCTTTCCTTGTTTTCCTGTCATAGTTTTCAGTTTTTGAAGCAAAATGATGGATTACAACGGTGAAGTGAAAGATGGCAGCAGTCCACAAGAAATCATTTCAGAATTTAGAACAATACCCAATACTTTTCAAAATCAATTCGTTAAACTACTTAGTACTTAGTAAACTAAACTTAGTTGAATTTATCAAATTCGTTTAAGCAGTTTTATTAAGTGCATTATCTTAGAAACGTAATATGCGATTAAAAGTTGAAAGCCGAACACCTTCAAGCCCAATTAAAACATTTCACCAGATGTATTTATGAATCTTCGTTCTCATGAAGTAAATAATCGAATCCTTGAGAAATCAAACTTCAAATAAATGCATTTTTGTCAGTCTTTACTCAAAATAGGATATAGAACGATGGGAGATGCAGCAAATACTAGAAAAAGTAGTTTCGTATGAAGAAAAGAATGACTAGGACCCTTTATTATATTTCATAGCTACTCTGTGGATCCAGTTACTATAAAGTCTAATTATTGAATGAAAACCTAATTTAATTTAATGTCTTAAAGAGAGAACAAAAATTCTTCATGTTGCGTCTTCTAACATAGCTACCAGCAACTTATCCTTCTAAAAATATGCGGATAATTTCTTCCAGTGCAGTTAACTTGAGAAAATTAATTTCCTTCAAGAACCTCGAACTCCGGCACTCGTTTGGAAGTACAAAAAGAGGTTGATTAGTTTTTAATATGAATTTCGCCTAAAATTTCCGGCTCTCATTCATGCTCTCGTTTGTCGATTTTTTTCTACTCTTTGGAATATGTGAAATAGAAACACACAAAAAATAAGAAGAGTAAGACGCCCTATTCAAGTATTTGGAAAAAAAAACGGGAAATCACCGAAATTGGTAATGATTTTGCTAGAAAAGCTATTTGCATTAATAACTGAAACGAGTGACTTATAATTAACTTCACCTCATTATAACGAAGCAATGGTAATTTGTACAAAATTATATTGCTAATCAGTTAACAGTTTATTATTCGAAATTACTTCAACTAATTTGAATGGTAATATCGAAATAAGTGAAATAGCCAAGAAATAAATTAAAAAAAAAGATACTCCAGATGAAAAAACCCTAAAACCTTCAAAATAAACAGGACACCATATAGAGGAAAGAAATTAAATAAGTCTCTATTATCTTTTACCTGTAATTTTAATGAAATAAATGTCCGCTTTTTGGTGAAAAAAAATTATAGTACAACTTCTCTAAAAAATGAATCAAAATATAAGCACAAAAGCACAGATAAACAGTACAAACATCGATTAACAAAGAGGTATTACAGTAAGATTTGTTTCAAGTCTGTGAAGTAATCCCGTATTCCCAAGAAACATATTTAGACTTTTCAAAGTGCCAAAAATAAATAGAATAGAGAGCAACAAAATTATAAAGCAACGATTCATCATTACTATAAATTAACTCAGATATTTTCCAGTACGCCACTAACAAAACTATCCGTATCATCATCATCAGCGCTATCATTGATCAGCAGATTCTCAAAATCCTCTCCTTCATTATCATTAGCCAAAATAAACCGCCTATGTGATCTAAATATAATTAAGTTAGCGAATAAAAAAATGTATCGATCATGAAACCAACTCGTATTCTACGAACTTCTGTTATCTTCAAAACTCAACAAATTCTTACATGTAATATGGAAACAATGAAGAAAGAATTACTTACGTGATATCCGCCAAAAAATAATGTCGATTCGAATTAGTAGGCCAAAATAAATGCACCAGGCATGCGATTGCTGCAAAGTTTGCCGCTGTTGTTATGACTGAAAAAAACAACAACACCATTTACAAAGAGATAAAAAAAATGAATCAATCATAGAATACAACTATAAGAAAGACAATGAAAGTTGAAAGATAAGGGACAGATGAAATTACAACTTACCAAGGATCATTTTAAATCTCCACAGAGCAGACACAAAAGAAGCAATAATCCCAAGACCTAGAATATAAACAAACCATACAAGAAAACCCGCACCGAAATGCGCCAAGAAGATAGCCTTCTGTTCATCACTCTCTCTGCAATTTAAATCTGTGACAATTATGACGATTATTCTCAAATGTTATTGTAAAACATTAAAAAGAACTAACTCATTTATTAGGCGGCGAATTTGTAGTAAGAACCAGAGTGTTTGCAACATACGAATCAAAATCACTGCATATCCTGGCCAAGATTTAAATATGTCGATATCTTGCAGTATGTCGTCAACGAAAAACTGCAAATTTTTAACAAATAACTTTGCAAAAAGTCAAAAAAAAAAACTAGAAAGAGGAAAAAATGGTACAAAAACATCAAGGAGGTTAATCTGGAACAAAAAATATTCAAATGGTTTACTAACGGAAATGATACAAAAACATACAAAATTAATGAAAAAGAGCAGAAAATGAGCAGAAGTCAGAAGTCCCCAAGCAATAACAACTTTAGGATGTAGTGAAATTTTACTGCTGTTGCCGAATGACCAACCACAGCTAAGTAATATGAGCAGTAAGCAAAGAAGGCACGTCGACATTAAGCGAGCAATTTCACCAAGAAGGCGAGCAAACAACGCTCCCTGAAAATAAAAATATATTTCTTTTTCAGTAAGTAATGTTATCTGAAAATTTACAACAATCATATTTGAGAAATTTGTATTTAAATAAGTTTGAGGCTTGCCTGGCCATCAAAAGAGAATGTGATAACATTTAAGCAATGCAAAGCTAGACCAAACGCTTTTAGTACAATGATATAGTTCAAAAGCTGATGGCGCGGAAAAACCGACGCAGAGTTGCATAATACCACAGAACGCCACTGGCAAAATCCAATCACTACATACAGCATAAATAAAAGCATATATATTTCAGCAGAATTCTGCAAATGACCACATTAACAATTAACAAGAAATAAATCAAGAAACAAGAAACAAGAAACCTTCGAGAAAAAGTGAACCGAGAATCACACAATATCATTCATCGATTTTCAAATCAGAAATGTAATTTCATTTAATTTTGAGAGAGAAATTGATGCATACTTGTTCTTCGAAGCTGAACTGATGGCCGAATGGATTCAAATAATGCATAAAAGGGCTTCCATTTGTAAGCCATAAATCATAATGTACAATAATTTCCTTAACTGAAGATTTCCACAGACAGGAGGAATCTAAATAACAGGCAGCCATCATCACATACCAATATTGAGGAGCTGATGGTTCCTCTATCCTGAGAGTCATTTGTGAACCATTTACTACCTGCAGAGCAATGTGAATTACATAAGTTATTTGTTATGACTGAAATAATAAGTTGCTATATACACCTTATCAATAACGGAAATGTCAATTCCAATTCACTTTCAACTGAATATGTTTAGATCCAATTTGTTCATTGAGAAATGATGTGCAGAAGAAAACATTTGTAAAACAAAGTCTTGCACAATAACATAATGCGTTAAATCCTACATAAAGACAAGAGTCGATTAGAAGGTAAAGCAGTATATGGCAGTAAATAGGAACCTTTCCAGGCATATTTTCCTCAACACAGAGTTTTCCTGTTGGACACGGAATCCATCTTATTATATCATCTCTACCATTCGGAAGGCATTTCGTTTCAAAAGCAAGTGAACTGATATTCTGAAAAAAGTAAAAAAAAAACGCCCCTTTTTATATTTGACCCTTTTCGAAACTCCAATTCTGAATAAAAATGTAAAACTCACTGATATGATGCACAATTCTAACAAGTTATAACCCTGCCGTGATGGATTATTTGTGAGAGAACTGTGAAACTGAAGGAACATTTCGTAGAATCAAAAACTTTTTCTAAAATCTCGGATTATTGTATACTTACAGACGTATGGAAAAACGGCAAAAACTGCTAAACCGTAAAATAAATTGTTAAGCACTATGTGGTTCACTAAACTTCAAAAAGAAGGTAAGCAATTTTCTATTAAATTTTTTTGAAATACCTGCAGTAAAAAGTCACATGACTGTTCGTGAGCTGTTTTATCAAGAAATCCATTGATAAGTGTTCTCGGTACAATCAGTAATACTCCTCGTGCTACAGTAGTAAAAACCATTTTAATCGTTCAAAGTGGAGTAAAATCTAAAAATAATGAAATAAGAATTACCTTCATTAACCACATCTGATGACACATTGCCATAAACAAATCCACCACTATGTTCCGCATCCAACGGATCTATCTGCTGAAAGCCAAATTTAGCAAGGATTGAAAATCGACTTTTATGAGAGCTCCAGGTGCCAACAATTCGTACCCCTTGACTTCTTTGTAAGATGATATAATAAATTAATTTAAATAGCAAGATATGGGAAATACTGTGGATAGATAAATATTGACTCATTATCGATGATCATTGTCTTGTCTTTAAATGGTACTCTGCATACCGATTTGAATCCAGGCAATAATTATATGCATTCCACAAATTTCATCTCTAAAATTATGAAAATTATGAATGCTGTTGACGTAGTTATTATTGAAATAAACCATCTTATTCCATTTACTCATTCTTATATCCTATTATTTCTTTTTGTCATCATATAAGCTAGAAAGGTCAAATTCTGTTATTTATTAATCGAATTATTTCCATCATGTAGTCCATTTCTATTCTTATCTTGCAGTCTACTATTACATCTTCTTATCAAAGGACAGGTACATCCATTCAACCATAAATCCTTTCCATATTCAGATTAGTCCAGAAATACATTTCCAAAATATATTACTGGAAATTTTAGCCAACCGCAAAATACCAACAAGATAAAACGAAATGGTGAAAATTATGAAAATATGAGTAGAGGAAGAGAGGAGAGTATAGAGAGTTTCGGGGATTAACATGCTGTCTTTCTGCAGAAGCCGCTAAATGAGAGGTTTTCTCGTATGTGCGGCAAATTCTTTATGTATGATTGTTTTGCAGAATTTTTTGCTCCTTTCTGTTCAATTTCCTAAGACTGAATTTTGGTGGTCTGATCCGGACAAACTTAAGTTCCAACCATTAACAAAGCGCAAAATGTAGCTGCATTAATAACTGAAAGTGAAGTCAGCATTTATGTCATGCTAGCATCAGTTTATCATTTCGCGCGAAAAAAAACAATCGGTGACCTCTACCAAAATAAAACTGACTGTTCAGTTCTTGAAAATTTAAGTTTAACCGAATTTTTACTATAGTGAAGTGCGGAATGATTCGATCTAAAATTCCAGAGTAAAACTTTCTCGTCGACTTTGTGCAATAAATAAGATAGTACTTGTCTATGAGCTGTTGGAAGTTTGGATACTCAATTTTTTCATCTATGCAGAATTCCATTTTTGTTATTATTCGGTGGAGACATTTTACATTTTGATGAATTTTGTACATTTGTATTTTAATGAATTGCTTGCTTTAGAGTACACTTCAGATTTTGTATCAAATGTTTTTTACCTAAAATGTATGGAACATATTTAGTGAATTAACATCACGTTTTTTAAATATTTTTATTAAATAACTGATGAGATCACTAGTACAACGCTTGTACAACAAATTCAAATTCATAACCGCTAAAACGAAGGAAATAAAAAAGTTCAATTTTGTAACCTCTAAAACAATAGAGGTATATGCTAGGATGAGTATTGCTCAACTTTGGTCATTTAATGGAAAATTAACCTTGATTTTTCAGTAGAAAAATAGTCATTTGGTCGAGCTTAGCCGGACCAAAGTCATTTGTTTTGTTGAATAACGGACTGAGAATGTAGGGATGGGCTACTTCGTTTCATCCTCAACCTCTTCATGTGTTTTTTCGAAATGAATAGTAATGATGAATTTTCTCTGAATTTCTTATTCAGGTACATTGATTTATTTTGAAGGATGACCGCAGTACCGTAGTCAAAGTCCTTACTGCGTGGGTGGTAAAACATTATCATCGTAATTTTTCTTATCAAGTATATTTCCGGGAGGGTCATATTTAACAACAACATAAATCAATGTAGATGGGAAATTCGGCTGACAACTGTTAGCGCGGCGTCCATTGAAGTATCGCATTGCAACGCCAGCGCCCATTTGTGTTGTGGACTTCCACACGAGTTGAGTAAAGTGCCCAGTGCGATGGTAATCCAAGTGATGATGCCTGGAAGTAATTACTTGTTGTGCGATTCCAATGAAAATAGAGGATAAGAGTAAACAGTTCATAGTTAAAGCTATAAAGGCTGAACTTCCATTCCGATCATTTTATATTTTTTTTCAGTATATTGACAATCAATCCTATTACAGTGTAAGAACGGCCTGGACACACTAGGCCTGTCAACTCGATTTCTGGACTCTTCATAATTTATGTAGATCTAGTGAAGAAATAAAGTGTACTCCTCTTAAGCATATTCTTTAAGTACTACAAACTAATTATTCGATAGTTTGTCGGCCATTGTTCCATCTCCGAGCAATACATTTATATCACTGGTAACAAATTACAGTTAGCTTATCAGGTAAAAGTGCAAGATCTGCCGTCACAGCATCGAATGCCTTCGCAAGCCATTTTCAGGTGGCCAGGAGTGGAAGATTGACAAAGGCTAAAGGGAGATGGTAAAATTAAATTGTTTCACTTTTTTGATCGGAAATAATTCAGCGGGAAGGAGGGAGGACAATAAAAATTCAACTGAACACGGTGAATTGTTCTCAACAGTACTGTTTGACATATTCGTAATATTCAGGGTTGATTGTAATATCCGGTGCAAATTCTAAATGGAAAGTCATTTAATGAAAAATGTGACTACCACTGACATCAATTTTGATTTCCGGCAAAGAGAGAGCGAGAATGTTTCCTTTCAGCATCAACAACTATGTTGTTTTATATTTTCTACCCACTGGAAACAACCGTTTTACCCTGTATTTCATTCTACTGTAGATATTTAGACCCTATGTTTATATGTCATGCTATGTTTTACTATCCTCGTTATATCATGGTAATGATGTATAATAGACACTTTGTACATAGTGCCGCCTGAATCAGGGGAAGTATTGACGCATATAAATAATGATAGTATGAAACGATTCATATTTATGAAAAGTGTGTCGCTCTTTGAATGAGTGTAAGTAACATTGTTAGTCCGGGAATTAAATTGACAGACCATGGATGTCCTAGGAAATTCAAGGAAAATCAGCAAATTCAAACCATTAATAACATAAGAAGAGTAAGATTAAGTTGAACGGTTTGAAAATTGGCAAATTTTTTGGTAAGTTGATACAAGAAACTTCAGCTTGACTTCGTTGTATTATAAAAAAACACAGCAGATTAGATAACTGGACAGTTCTGTTTCCAGCTTCTCAAAATACAGTTTTATGACAACTGACGTTTTATAATTATATCCATATGCTTCAAGATAAAAGCTTTGTACAGTCATCAATGCCATTGTTTCTTCGTCTGGTAATAAATCCGTTGCGTAGTAGAATAAATTTTCTCCAAATCTATCAAAAATTAAAATTATATTTCACTAATAATGTTATATTTAATGTCTACCAGATGTCTACATAGAAGAAAAACCTATCATATACATTCGAAGGACCGAAAAGCAAGTATAAGTTCTGCTTCCAAATAACCTTTTTGATGGATCGTGTATCAAGCAATCCGCTTTATTAGCTAAACGATGTGCCCATACTTCAGCTATTCGTTCAAGTTCATTGTTAGCTTTAAGCAAACTGACACCGTGTTTGCTACGATACTCATTATGACGAGTAACGAGCTGCAAGGAATAAAGAAATATTTGTATCAATTAAAATATTAAAATATCACTCTACTTAATTAGGATTTATAAAGATGAGATAGAGGAACAATTTATTGTTAAGAAAAACTCCGCAAAAAAAAGCTTAATTGTTAAGGAAGTCCAGTAATTGTATAACTGGAATCATTTGAAAGCGTGGTATTCCGGAGTTGGAGAAAAACGAATGAAGCGACAGTGCTTGCACAAGAACTTTTTTAAAAACTAATAATTAAAAGTCGTGTGCTGAATAGTACGTTCACTTTTAAGATTTCACCTTTCCATTATATTTGTCGGAACGCCCAATTTCAAAAAACAGTCATAGAAGTTTGAATAAGCATCCATTTTCTATCAACATTTCGAGGGAACTAACATGATCCTCACTTTCCTACCTACATGTCATTTAGAGAGTATAGTTAAAATTAGTGGAGTAAAATGAACAATGATGAGAGAACATGCAAATTCAATTATTTTCCGAAACAGTTGCATTCGAACATTTCCTGCACTTCGTTATCTTACTGCCATCATCTGTCACTTGCCTGTGCATACACACACACACACACACACACACACACACATATATATATATATATATATATATACATATATATAACACATTTGCTTATTTTTGTTATTAAATTTTTTCATTAAATAAAATTACAAAACTACTTTAATGTGCCACTATGAATGAGGTTTAACAAGTGTACTTCAGTAGTTAGAGCAAAAATATATCAAATTAAGCATTTTATATAGTTCAGTAAAATACGACTTAAATTACCGAGGAAAGATCCAAATTCAGAAGCATAAGCATGTTCGAATAAAAATATGAGGAACTCCTCAGTAAATTCAAACGAGCACGGGAACTGTTGGTACACCTTTAAATAATGAATAAACAAAATGATTAGTAGAAATTTAGAACGTTTAAGCACAAATGTATAACTTCTGAAGTACTGACCTGCCAAACACAATCCAAGAAGCAAAGAAACATGGGAGATTCATACGGTCCTGTGATACCACCAGTAGCAAAGGCTGAATGGGCACACCGATAAGAGAAAGGATGTCCAGCACAAATCCATTCTCGCTCAATCAAAGATTCGAAACTGAAAATAATTTTTATCCAGTGAAATATCCACAAAACACTGCCGAATTAACATTAGGAAAAATTTTGCTCACCCTCGAATAGTGCGAGAATCAGAATCTAGCAGAACTTGTGCCAATGATGTTACCAAAAGAGTTGAATCGGTTCCTTCAGCACCATGCACTACTACTGGAACTTCTGAAAACAGTTTACCTTGAGCATAACTTATTAAAATAAAGGTAAGAACTTAATTTAAAAACCAAAAAATCGGAATTTCTCAGAAATAGTAAACGAAATGATCACATAAAAATATATTAATACAGACCATTCGTTAATTGATAAACCAGTTATGTGCTTATCAAGCTCAGAGCTACTGATACTGTTGAGTTAGATTAATAGTTCATATAAACTGAGATCAGTCAAACTCTCCACCCTTTCCAAAACTGCACAAAGAATTCTATAATCAAAGGATTTAAAACACAGTGGTTTAAAAAACATCCAGCGTATAATAGCACTGAATTTCAATAGCAGTGGTATAAATAGGAGCTTTTTTGCTACATTATTACACACCTTTAAAAAAGTAATATGTCCGAAAATCAAACAACTCAAATCGCTTCGTTTGTTAAGAGCAAAATAAAGTTTACTGCAGTCAGACATTACAGACCTGAACTACCTTCGCAATGTACACATTGGGCCACTGTTGCTGCACAGGTTAGCATATCAGAAACAAACTGCAGCCAGCCACAAGAACCAAGACGAGATAACCAACGATCAACAGTGATATTCGTTTCTGTACATACTGCAACAACGTCATTGCTTGGAAGATACAATTGAATGCTGTTTAAAAAGAAGATAAAGGCACTGTATAACCATGCGAATCCTTTTTTTAATTCTTCTTTCCTATCCTATACTTTAAATATTAAAAATTTAGAATGCGAGAATGCTAAATATAGGAATAATGACAATAATTGATATCGAATAGCAAATACAGATAAAATTGCACCAGAACTTAAAATAAAACACGATAGAATGGATTGCTCGAAAATCATCATTCAAAACAAACAAACTGTATCTAACATCTCCAAACCGGGGATCATCAGAGTGCGAAGTTATTAGTCAAACTCACATTCGACTAATTTGGCCAATGCATCATGAATTTCTTTAATTCGCGGAGTACCACCATACATATATTTCCACTGCGAATAAAACATCTGAGACTCACATCCGCCACCTTCAATAAAGAAAAAATAAACACTTCCAAAAATTACTATTTCCAAACTGTAACGTATGGTATGGGTATCTAATTCCTACTAATTTCAAGTTATTTCATCCAGTCTCAAAAACATTTCTTTGAAAAAATGAAAATATATAGTAATTTCATATCAACGGATTCTACAGCCTGAAATGCTGCTACACAATGCCTCATGAGCTTTTGTATTTATAAAATTTTTTTCAATGAAATTTCGGAAATATCAATCCAATTTGGAACGTATTTGAGGAATTATATTACTCACTATTGCTTTTGCCTAAATTCTAGCGGTGAAATACTATAGGAAAACTAGAAATGTTAAAAAAATCTCTCGATCTTAATCTTTACTTTCTCTGTATTATTTATTATCTGTAAAATATAAAACACTATCATGCTGCCTCTATGGGATATTCTTATTCTCATTGTTCATTATCCGTCTCCATATTCTCACAGATGCTTCCACCTAGTATTACTCATCGTACTGCCCATCCCACATCCATTTTCTGTTCATCCATCTTCAGTAAAACCATTCTTTCTCACAGCAGCCCTCTTACCATCTTTGTAAATCTATCTTATCCTTACAAAATAACAAACCCCGCTCCCTATAACTGTACATAAATACTCCAAAGATCTCTCAGTCGTCTTTTTCTTCCACTTCTACTGCCACTTCTTCGCTATACTCTCCGGACAGGCTTCCTGACGAAGTCCTTTCTTGGACATCTAACCAAGTAAGACTATGTGGATTACAACTTATTGATATTCTAATAAACTACATCCTTCTAAGAAATGCTATCTACAAGCCTCCACCAATCTGCATACCGATCATATCAACTTCTATAACAAACAGAGAAAAACGAAACATGTCACTGGATATACCTTTATTTTTAGCACCCTGAGCAAGAGCTTTCGTGCGTGTGTCTACAATAACTCCCTTGCTTGTTGAAGACAACAAAGAGTTCAGAATTGTTTCATCTTCTTTGCATCGCCGGTTTGTGGGACCAACTAGAGGTTGTCCGCAACGGATAAGACAAGACTAAAAAATATAATCATAGCTTTTTAAAACTGCACTAAATATAATTATGTATATAAGATATTTTATTTAAGATATCAGAACTAATATCTATTACGAAATCAACGAGTGGCACAACAAACCTTTGTTTCTCCATGATAGAAACTCAGTATGGGAAACCGTCCACCATCTCGAAAAGTAGCAGATATTCTAAGATAATCATCACCAATACCTTTCGGTACAATTACCATTTCAGGGTACGTACTACATACCTATTTAAAGAACTATGTAACAGATCATTCAGTACATTCTTTTAAAACTAATCGGTAGTTTTTTTTGTATATTTCTGGCTATTTGTTGATTGTGAAAAGTACCGAAATAAAACTCTACACCTCTTTTCATTACCTGATTTACTATTGTTAACAATTTCCCACGTACTTGCTCAAACTTAGTAATCAAAAAATTTTTGTATATAAAGCTGTTGTATCTAATATATCATAGACTTGTTTATATCAATTGCACCTCTATTGCGGCAGGAGAGAATTACGGCAACCAATATGATCAAAGACATAGCAAACATCACCTTCATTTATACTGATAAGAGTCTTATAATTTCAGACAGGAGACGAGATATCATACCCGAAAGCCCTTGTTGACAGCACTCACACGCCATCCATCTTTGCACCGTATCATTAACTTCGCGTATTCTTGTTCAGCATCAAAAGCAGTCCATCCGTTATCCAGTACAGTGAAAGGACATCGGTAATAAAATGGATAGTCGTGCTGTATTCCTTCTGAAAAGTAAAAAGGTAAAATAGCATAGTAATTTTCAGGAATTAAATATATTTAACAATGAAATTTTTAATGCAATTATCGTAATTTTTAGATCTACTCATTAGGTTGTTGTAGTAATAATTAGAGAATAATAAACAGTAATTGTTGATAACAGTAAGCAATTAATAATAAATAACAGATACATAACAGCAGCAATAATATAATAATAATAATAATAATAATGATAACTTGCTTAAATTAGATAATTTTTCAATGGAACGTGCGACAGCCATGCAATCATCCAAATCATCGATTTCAAAAATACAGATCATGAAGTTCTTGCACTTCAAAATGAGCTTTCCACCACGGCTTAAGTTATCCTTAACGATTAGTTCCACAACGACACGATCCACTGCACGATGAAGAAGCTGAAAAAACTGTCTCCCTCTAATTATTCTGGTATGATTTTTAGCAACACCAACTCAACCACAATAACAGCTTGTCAAATGAAAGTCCAATCTGTAAGTCCCATCTTTAGGCTGAATATTTCAAGTCTCTAAAGGTTTTAATACATAATTGAACCATGGATATAGACGAATGACCAGGAGAGAGAAGTAAGGAAAAGGGGAAGGAAAGTATGGCTACTCATGTTAAGACCTGACTAAAAATATATTGAGTTAGTGACACATGAAAGCATCGGTATTCTGCTAACTAAATCAATTAAAGATACCCAAAGTTCACTGCCATGTTTTTTTCCATTTGGAGAGTTTGATGAACTGGAAGACGGTGAAAAAATCATATGATGTCCAATGAGGGCAAGCGAACCTGGCTGTGGTTGTCGAGGACCTTTCCGTAGGAATACGTTATCTACACGCGGCCGTTCTATTGCCTCCGATAACTCCATAACTCTGAATATTTATTATCAGGACTCATTCATGGTCAGTAAACCAGAAACGAGCGCAATAAACCTAGTTTAAGGGTAAGTTTTTTTATAATGATGCTTATCCTTCCTTCGGATATATGTCTTAAGGCTGCAAAAAAGTACTACTATTTTGGAAAATGACATCAACGTGAAAAACCTGCACAAAGTATCATATCTCTGGATCAAGCTATTACATAACATATGTAAACTATAAAGTTTAATTATCGTCGTTGAGAAAGTATATAAGAAGCATATTTTGACTGTTGGCAGAAAGAATGATTTCAAAAAAAGAATTATTGTAAGCGTCCTTTTATAGATGTCAAAAAACACAGTCAGGTGATCACTATCGAAAACATGAATTGGTGAGATGGCATAGGATGGGTTAAAGCAATCGCTTAATAACATCTTCAAGAAAACACATGCAAAATTGACTTATGTTACAAAAAAATAATGTGGGAAAAATCGGTAAGAGAAATAAGTGAATGAAAACAATAAATACAAGTATATTGCAGCTCATACAGAACAAAAAGATCCTTTGATGCCACTTATCGGAAATTCATTTGATGGGCTTGAACACTATTCGCCAATTTGGCATATGTTAGCTGTGCAATTATCATTGACGTTTTGCGTGCGTAAGTTACGTTTAAATTATTTTGATGTATTTAGAATGTGTGAAAAGAGTAGATCGAAATCTAGGAGGAATGGAGGAAGGAAAAGGAAAAAAAAGTAAGGTGAATGAAAGTAGTTCAGTGGAATAAAGATGCGTGTCTGTCTCTGTCATAGAACGGATAATAAAATAATTCTCGTTCTTTTGAAGTGTGTATTGCGGCTTACGGAAATTTAACGTAAGGCTTAAATAGGCATCTTAACGTATCATTTTTTAATAGACCTTAGTTTTTACTAGATTTTTTGCACAATGTCATCTATTATTTTTCCTCTTCTCATTACGCAGGTTGCATTCGGGATTGTAGAGTTGGAAAATGTGTCCAAAATACACCTTATTATACTAGTTATTAGTGCTTTAATCC
This sequence comes from Cruorifilaria tuberocauda, assembly GCA_013365365.1. Classification (NCBI taxonomy): domain Eukaryota; kingdom Metazoa; phylum Nematoda; class Chromadorea; order Rhabditida; family Onchocercidae; genus Cruorifilaria; species Cruorifilaria tuberocauda. Next base: position 14,512 of record JABVXU010000637.1, read on the forward strand.
CTAATTTTATTGATATTTTTTGTTTTTTAAAACTTTGAATGTTAATCACAGTCAACACCTGACATCGTTTAGTTGTTATATAGTCTTAAAGATTGATGCGTTGTTCAATCATTATGATAGTTATAGTAAATAAATGAACATCATATTCCATAATTGTTGTTTTGTAAGAAGAGTTCATATGCAGCTAAAACAACCAGTTTCAGCATATCGCAGGTGTTGTTCGGTGTTCGGATGTTCTCCGTGCTATACTATGCAGACGCGCTCTAAAACAAAAGCTGAGAAAGAGCGCCGTGCAGCACAGTTCTTATGTGGTATCGTTGAAGGTATGAGAATACTTAAAATTCAAGATATATATAGTACTATGTTTTAGTTTATTTCATGGTGTTTGGTGTTTGATTATTAAGAAAGGAATTTGAAAACAGGGTTCTATGGACGACCATGGACAGCAGATCAGCGGAGAGATTTATTTGCCAGAATGAAGCGTTTGGGAATGAACACTTACATTTATGCACCAAAAGACGACCTGAAACATAGAGTTGAATGGAGGCAGTTGTACAATTCCGATGAAGTAGGTTGGTGGTTTGTGAATCTATATTACCCATTTCTGTTTCTTAGAGCAGAGACAAAAATTTAAACCAGAATGTCAAGTTTGCCCACTTGCAGAGTTATTGCAATCTTTAATTCAAACAGCGCGGATGGAAAATGTTACATTCGTATATGCGTTATCTCCTGGAATTGATATTATTTATTCAAGTGAAAAAGAAATCAAAGCCCTGCATGATAAATCTGAGCAGGTTCGTAATGATTAGTCATTTTTGTAAGGTAGGATTGGTTAATCATAAATTCTAATTTGATGGAAAGACTAACAAAAAGTGATTTATTAAGGAAATCTAAAAATGGTGTTTTTGTGTCATACTGAATGATTAGCTACCCCTTATGGTGTCCTTTTCTAGGTACGCTGTTTAGGATGTGATGCATTCGCACTACTGTTTGATGATATTGATATATCATTGAATGATGCTGACAAAAAACAATTCTCGACCATTGTTATGGCCCAGTTAACTATTGCTAATTCTCTATACGAATTTTTGAAGTGTCCCCATTTCTTTTTTTGCCCTACAGGTGATCTACACCAACTTTTGCTTTGCATATGTTAGCCGGTGATTTAATATTTTTCTGTTTATCTTAGAAAACTTTGATGTTATAGTTCTTATGTTCATGATTTTTCTGTAATATATCTTTTCCTTTTGCAGAGTACTGCGAGTCACGAGCGAATCCATCACTTGAAGAATCGGACTATTTACTTACGTTGGGTAAAAAACTGGTTGCGGATATACATATTTTGTGGACAGGTATGTTAGCCAGTTTGTGTTGAAATACGTTGAAACTATATTTAAGAGCTTGTAATTTTTGATATCACATCAGTCTTTTTAAGGTTGGAACGTCATTATTATTTTGTATGAGGTTTTGATACTGATCGAATAATCTGATAGTGGATCATAAATTAAGTAGATAAATTTCAGGGCCTCGAGTGGTGTCCCGTGAAATTACGATCGAACACATTCGACGTGTTGCTGCTGTGCTACAGAGAAAACCGGTGGTTTGGGACAATTTGCATGCTAATGATTATGATCCTAAGCGGGTTTTTTTGGGTCCATTTGCAGGAAGGTGTGTATATGTAATGTTTTAAGAAAAATATTTCTTGATTATGCTTTATCAAAATTATTTGTAAGAAGTGTTGCAGGCCTGTACGACTGAAAGAGGAGATCGCGGGAATTTTATTGAATCCAAACTGTCGTTATGAGGCTAATTTCTTGCCGTTCTATACATTGGCGGAGTGGAATAACTGTCATGCAGATGCTGATATCTTGGAAGGTATCGCCACAGTGCTTATTTTTGATCATTTGGAGATTGTATTGGTAAGGTACAGTTTTTCTGAAGGAGTGAGTTGTCTGTTACTATTAACTGACATCCAAATATTTAAAAAAATTTTGAGTCAATTTACATTTTTTATGTTTTTTAAAACATTAAGGAGTTTTCTCTGTCTGTAAAACTGAATGTTTAAATGAGAATGTCATGCTAAACTGGTCTCGAAAGTCAGTAAGTCATTATATATTTTTCCTTTCACTTTTATGCTGTCTTCAATTTTTTTCGGAAGCAGAATCAAGTATTTAAGGTCAGTGGTTTTATACTTTTTCTTTCATTTTTATGTTGTCTTTAATTTTTTCAGAAGCAGAATCAGATGCTATATTAGAGGCAGGTGATGTTGTTCCTGTCGCAGCACATATTGTTGAAAATGCTTCGCCGAAACGGTTATATCATCCACTAAAAGCTCTAGATGAAGGTATTAAGAAATGGATTGAATACTTTAATGCCGAGTTGTCAACAAATTCTCATACGTAAGTTAATAGTTCCGCTCGAATTTGCTCATGCTCAATTTTATTTGAATGAAACCTGCTATGAAATGTCAATAAAGTCCTTAATCCCAAGATATTTCAGATCTGTTTCTGTTGTAGCCGAAGCTAACGAACTTAACGAATTGAAGCCGTCAACAAGCTGTATTTCTTTGGTTGTTCGAGAACTGAATGGTCCGAATAGTAGTGACAGTCAGGCAGCAATCGTTTACTTCAACGCTGAGGTTATTCTAGCTGTATAATTGCATAACCATCGTCCTTATTTCGAAAACTTTCGTAGTGTTAAAAAATTGATTATGATGCCACAGTTGTAGAGATAAGTCAGCTGCATGTTTTATATATCTTGTTTTCAACGATTTATGAATTAGTATTTGAAATGTTAGTTCGAATTTTATATTAGCTTGTTCTTATTCAGAACAACTCAGTGATACAACCGGTGAACTCGATGTGTTCTGAGTACAGTGAGCCAATGGATCTGATGTCGGTTACCAAGGTTTCTTGACTTTTGATCTTGTTCAATGATGTTTTTAGATTCCACTTCATGTTTATAAGTGTTGTTTTCTATTTTTAGGATGATACAAAACCGTTGTTTGAGGCATCAGATCAAAGTAAAGGAAATACTCAAGAAATGCTGGAAGTCTCGTCGGATATCAGTATGGACAGTAGTGTTCATTCTGATTCTGAAACAAGGTATTTTAAACTCTTCTTTATTTCTTTCACTCTCTCTACTATTCTGATTAACTAGACACCTTGTGCTGAACATATGCTCTGCAAAACAAGCACACTAGAAGTGAATCGTATTGACATGTAGATGTTATAGCGTCACTGGAGTGGACCAGGTGGCAATCTTTGTTGACATGTTTTATTTGCCCTTTGAACATGGTCGTCGTGGTATTCAAATGCTACAGGAGTTTTCTTGGCTTCACGAGAACTCATATGTGATGAGGAGAAATAGTGATAGCGATATTGATGATCAGGTTGCTAAATTTTTTTCTGTTTTAGTATTCCTACAAAATTTTGTGACATCGTAGGCAATTGATATATTTTACTTTGTGTTGTGTTAGTTTACAAAAAAGGAATATGATTACATTCAGTGTTTTTATCCCACTCCATATTTTGTTCGTAAGTTGGAGTAAATCTATGGCATAATTATCTCTATTCGTTTGTTAATTATGCAGTCAGGAATTCACTTATTGAGTTAATGTTACTATTTTAATTTAATTTATGTAACTTATAGAAGGTACAAGAATTTGTGAGTGACGAATGGAAACGGAGGTGCGAGGATTTTGTTAAACTGTTACGTGATGTAACGAGACTTTATCAGCACATTACGCAACTTCCTAACCGTGTCTGTTATTTTCCCGAAAATTATTTTCATTTATTAACTAAGTTGTGTTTCTGGTCTTTATGAATCTGACAAGTGACAACAATTTTTAACATATATTAATTAAAAATTCATTCGCGTGAAGAAATATAGTCTGAATACCGATCAATATTTATGATCTAAATTTTTGTTGAACTGAATTTTGAGTTTATCATAAAGAAGATACTTAAACGTATAAGTTTTATCGTTTCAGAATGTTGTTCAGGATCTATTTCAATATGTTTACGACGCTCAAGGCATGGCTTCTATTCTGGAAGCACTTGTTCTTTGGATGGCTGGTGGACATCTGAATGTTGCACCTGTTGGTATGTTTTTCATTAATTGCAGTCTTTTTAATAATTTATATCAAAATTTTTCAATAATGTAATTATTTTGGTACTTTTGCAGACTGTGATTGTTTTTGGCGCGTTGGTATTCCGGATGTTGAACCTTGGACTTTATCTGGCGGTTTTCTGACGGATTTGCAGAAGCTTCTGTATTCAAGTGCTAATTTGGCGGATTTATTCCTGCTGAAAACAGTACTTCCACTTTCTTTAAACTGCTACACAGTTAGGCCTTATGCAGATGAAGATACGGTGTGTATCTACCTCTTATTTTTCTTTTTTGGAAAAAAACAAGTTCATTAAGTTTATTGACCAACCTGTTTCTCGTTATTTTTTTTTATTGTAGCTGTTTTAATGATTTGATTTTGACAAAAAATTCTGTGGTAATCAATATTTTCAGATAAAAATTAAACTTTATTTTCCAAGATTGTAAATAACATTTTAAACTATTCCGCTTCACAAACACTGTGTTATATTTTCTGTGTTTTAATTAATGGTGGAATTTGTTTAATTTAGATTATACTTTTTCCAGAAAAATGTTCGATATATGTGGAAGACTGAAGTTGAATATGCTTCAAGTGCAGGGTTTCTAGAGGAAATTAAAGATGAACGTTTTTTCGACAAGTAAGTTCTCTTTGATGGGAACTATGTATTATGTTTAGTATAATGCAATCAAAATCGTCTTGAATTAAACATACTTGTCTTAAATTCTTTATCAAATCCTTGAACTGTTTTTAAACCGTTTATCAGCCTTTCTCTGCTTTTAAGCTTTTGTTCACTGTGGCTTTTTCAAGGTACATTGGTGCTTATATTAGTTTTGCAACGCCTCGGACTTGCTTCGTTGCAGTTGAAAATGACGCTGTAGGAAGCCCGCGACAAGTAATTGGAATGATATGTGCGGCACTTGATGCAAAACAGTTTGCTGAAAGGGTTTGTAGAGTTATGTTATAGATATAGGATTTGTTGAAATACGTAGATTCTCTCTCTTCACTTCACAATTGACAGCGGTGTAATTGTTGTTTATCATTGCAATATAAGCCTGGAAGTATTTTATTGCTTAAGAAATGTAATGTAACTGCAAGTAAACGGCATGATTTTAGCTCCGAAGTCAGTACATTCCAAAGATGCGTTCCAAATACAAGGCATATGCTGAAGCGGATAAAGGGCATTCTATGTCTTGCAGTGAGGAAATTGAACATCAGGTAAAGCTTCGGAAAAAGTTTTTTAATTTTTATATGTAGCTATTTGAACTTTCATTTAGTCGTACATTTCTATTTTTAATGAATAGGTAAACTGCAAAAAGGAACTGCACTACCAATTTGGTTTTCGTAAACGAACTTTTCCTGTAGATTTTAGTTGTCATTTTGTCATCATGTTGGAAGGTTGGATAAATATGGTTTTCGACAATACTTTTTTTTCTTTAAGTGGCAGCGTTTGCATGAAGATATTGCGGAATGGGGACCTCCTAGTCTTTCGGACTATTTCTACGAACAATTTCCGAGTCAGGTTGCTACTGATATATTTAATTTGTGTAATAATAATAATTGTCATTAGAGCATTTGTGTGAAAAATTATCCATGGAACATTTCGAAATATTTTGGGAAAATTTTGTGTAAAGTTTAGATTGATGTGAGATGCCACGACTTATCACAAGATGCCATGGTTTTTCGTAGACTGGTATGCATAACAGCTATCGCCTTATCTTATAATGGTGAGCTTATGACATATTTATGTGTATTCGACAATTCTAAATTTTCATATATATACTTCATATAAAACAATGTATAAATAATTTTTAGAGATGTGAAAAAAGTTTTAGTTTTAGGTTACATTCTTCTTTTCATTTACCCCTACACTATTCCAGTTTCCGTATATCTTATGGGGATTTTGGTAATGGATGACTACATTCTTCCTTTAGTTTCTCAAACTGGTTTTCTTTGTTTTTCATTGTCATATTTTCAGTTGTTCAAAAATTCATCTCTCGTAAGCTTTTACGATAGTTTCTTTTTTATTTAAAGAAAACTTTACAAAATCTTTTTTTTTTAATCCTTGTAGGGTCCTCCGGATTTTTTATGGTGCTGCATTCATCGGACAGCGAAAAAATCAATTTGTGCTCAAGAATAGGTTTGATTACTTTGAAGGTGGGTTTGTTTTAATTTCCTCTGTCTATATCGTTTTTTTTTTCAATTGATGATAAACTGTTAAGTCCGAAATTCCTCCCATATAAGATTCATTTTAGGAGTGAAATTAATAACTTCTCGTTATTACTTTTGTTGATACTGTTGAATTTCAGGAAGCGGGTGTTGCTGATGATCTAATTTTGATGGGCCATTCTCTGTGATTGTTATTTATTTTTCTGCTCACTGTTCTTTTTATCTTTTTAACACTTGTGTCGCTCAATATTATAATTTAATTTCTGTTTTCTACTTCTCTTCACACATGAGCTGTAATTTAATTTCTATTTTCTATTTCTCTTCGTGTTATGAACTGCTTCAAGCAATTTCTGTTTCAGTTTTGAAAGTTGCGAGAAATTAATTCCACTGGATTGTACCTTTGTTAAACATTTTGTATTTATAGTCGTACGTTCTTACATTTTCATAAAATATTATAGTTTGTAAAAATCCAAATTCATATTACCCATCTTTTTTTGTTGTTTTTAAATATACTAATAATATAAATTATCTGTCCATAATGATTTGTTGTAACATAATGTTCTTTTTTCAGTTCTATGAGCAATGTATTTTTTGTTATGCAGTGTGCCTGATATTGTTTTCCTTGAGTGAAGGACGCTTCCCAATTTAGTTTTGTTATTACTTTGAACTATATAGTTAGAGAACATATGGAATGGAGTTTAAGTAGATCATTGTTTTAAGGTTTATCAGCGACCTGCTACAGACTTCACATTTTTTCTGGTTCACTGCACTGTTTAAGAACTGTTATATGTCCTTTTCACTCTTTTTTCTATTTTTTCAAAGTTTTGTCGGTGTTGTTGATTCAGGACTGTGATTTGCCAAAGTGAATAAAGCTTGGTGATTTTTAAAGTCCTTTCTTTCTTTTACATTTGAAGATATTGCCCAATTTGAAATAGACGAGTAAGATCACTATTGCTGTGAACATCAAAACAAGTCCACTTGTGGCAGACTAATGTTACTTGTTGAAATGAGTAAGAGAGAATTAGATGGTAGGTAAGTTCTGCATATGAACTCAGACAGGCTAGATTCGGGGGTAAATGGTATCGAAAGATGGTTCTATTGCATTAGTTTCTATCAAATACTTTTAAAACCCTGTTCTCATTTTCTGTTTTTTACAAAATACAGACTAGAAGCAATAGTGATAGGTGATATAAATTAAACTGTTCTAGTTTCAGTAGAAATTACAATATAAATGAACTTGATGGGATTCGATAGAGGGTCTAGTTTCGGAATGAAATCGTGACTGTAAAAAATGTGACAAGCTGTGCATACATTGCACTGCTCTAGTTTTTTCATTATCAAGCTAGGAATCATTGCTTTCTCATTTCAAAATATATCCATGAGCTGCAAGCTATCTTTACAGTTAAGTTTTGATTTCCTGAAATTGGCCATTACTTTTTTTATTTTAAGCTAAATTTTATACCAATCGTAAAACTGTAATATTAGATATTTATTTGATGCAAAAATGGATAGAGAAGTAGGCTGAATGTATGAGAAATGTAGACGATGATAATCCTGTCATTAATGGTGTTGTTAATGAATAGTAGTGATGAATTACCGGGATGGATGGTAAACGTAGTGATGGTAATGATAATGAGAGAAAAGATAAAGGAGAGTGGCAGACAATAGTAGTTGTATAAGTTGTGTGATAAGATAGAATATCAAAGTAGATTGTTCAGCCAAATGACTGCTGGTTAATTGGTCGACAATGAAAATTCTAATTGGCTTTAAAAATAAACGACAACAAATATATTGCCCCGATTACATCTCTTTACCCATTCTTAACCGTTCCGGTGTCTATTTCATCTGCTCCCAAAATGTCCCTTCATCTTTGTATCTCTCTGTTCTCGATATTATTCTCATTTTCTTTATTTGATATAAATTTCAAAGGTCACTAATTACTACTTATCGACCATCTTATTCTACTTTTAATCGTAATTCTTTCAAAAATCTATTATATGCACACCTGAAATTTGAACAAATTTAATTATTGCACTCGTTTCTCTATTTTAATTACGATTTCATGAAGAATTCAATAATTTTGAATGACTTTAGGTCATTATTGGTTTCGACATTACTTCTCCCCCTTTACAATATTTTTCATTATTAGATAATATTCTTAGTTATTATTGCGGTGGATGGAAATGGACAGTTCACTATCATTGTTTTTTTTCTGTGGCAACTTGCACGACCAAATATTTTAAACTTTTAAAAGAAATATCATTTCATCCTGTTATTATCTAACGGTAAACGCAACTTCACCTGGTTACTGTTCACGTAATGATTCTTCCTTATATTTTAAAACGACCAGATCCAATTCAAAAATTATATTTGGAAATAGTTGACAAATACTCCCTATTATTTTCGCCATATAAATTGCATGTCACTGCAAATCGTGTTAGATAGAAAAACAAAATTTAAGCTTCTCAGTTTCTGCAATAACTGAAATGATGAAATCATTTGCCAAAACTAAGACTGCTGATATCATCTGAAAGACGTTGAAATGAAAATGGAAATGCTCATTAGCCAAAAGGTAGATTTAGGAAAGTATGATTTTTTGAGAAAACCGGCGGTAAATCAATCGCCACGTCATCGTGGAGTTACTGATTATTCCAAACAATTATTTTGAATTCACTGAAGTTAATGTGGGATAATTTCAACTAAAATAGCGTATAGGATAACATTTCGACGGAACAATGAAAACAAATTCACCGATTAAGCTGGACAATGAAGAGGGAGACCAAGAAGAGGTAGTGAAAGTTTTCTTCGAAATTTACTCTGTTATTTACCAGGTGTAGAATTGTTTAATAAAGAAAATCAATGGTGATAAAGTAAAGTCGAAGAAACATTTCATATCTAACATCATTTGTATAAACACGTTCGTGTCAAGCGATGTTTCCTTGTGTATGTATGTATGTATGTGTGTGTGTGTGTGTGTGTGTGTGTGTGTGTGTATGTATGTGTGTGTGTGTGTGTGTATGTGTATGTGTGTGTGTGTGTGTGTGTGTGTGTGTGTGTGTGTGTGTGTGTGTGTGTGTGTGTGTGTGTACATAAATTGTGCAATTATATCTGTGTATATTTGATTGCTTGCATACGTAAGTGATATGAAATGACGTTAGATGTTGTGCTGTGTTGTATTTTATGCTCAAGCATATAACATTTATGGCACTTTCATGGTTATTGAACTTGTATCGTCCAAGAAGCTCATCATTATCATGTGTGCATCATACAACGAAATATTCTATCATGAATGAATTGTAGCCTGTACTTTTCATCTGTTCTCCTCACCATTCTTTTAACCTATTCGCTATTATATCGTCATAAGAGATCTGAATGAAGCAAACGAATAAGTATTTAGTACTAATTTTTCAAATAAAATTAGTCTATAATAGTATTAACTGTATATTTCCATTGCTTGCCAAATCAGACAATTTAGATTACAGATAAGAGAAGAGTAAAATTCCAACTCTATATTTCCTCTATTTCATCGGTCTCGGTACAAATGCGCGGTTGATGACATACATGGGAAACTTCATTCAACAAAGATTAAAAAGCATAATTATGTTAACCGCTAAAATACAGTTTTCAAGATATCCACTGCATCGATTGATGATCTACTGTTGCTTTACGATAAGCTAGCAATTGTATTGAACTTTTGGGCATTTTCTAATTTCAGCGCATAAAATTTACGAAATGGTAAAACAGGGATGAAAAACGTGCTAATAAAACGTGAAGTACTGAAAAATCTCAGTCTTTCATTAGCATTTTCAGCGAAGTATGTTCAATAGTAAAGAGCTGTTGTGAAGGTAGATGATGAAATAGGGATTGAATTTTTGTGAATTACATTCAGAAAATGAATGCTCGGAAAATGAAAAGAATTCCGCGTTTGATACTTGCAATCAGTTTAAGCCTTCTTGTCAGTGTTACTTCCTTCTTTTAGCATCAAGCTTTTTTATCTCATTTCTAAAATCTCTCATTTCCTTTCTTTTCTCTAATCCATTAGTTTTTAAAGCTTGCAAATCACTAGAATGGGACAGTAAATTATTTAAGCTGTTGACATTTGTTTCTATTCGAGAAATACTTCCACAATAATAGGACGAAGTGTTAATTTATAACTTCGCAAAGTGTTATTGAATCTAATAATAAATGTTAAATTTTCGATGTAAATAACATTTACATTAGCGTTTGAACATATTTTTCTGACTTGAACCTTTCCACTGTTAATTACGATGAATAACATTTAAAAGCAATAAGTTGGATTTTGCGGAAGGCTACTTAATTCTCTCAATCCCTCTTTTCATTGATCGTTGATTCCTTTTATTAGAGAGGACCATGCATTTTCTATTTCCACTGAAGAACATATAGCCCATTATGCTTAGATTGTAGTCAGATCATATGCTTAGATCATATATATATTGCTGTGTGAAGCAAGCTATTAATCTTGGAAAGTAATATTTTTTCAATCAATTTTCACTATTAAATAGTTGTTATCTTGAAATTTCTCTTACTCGAAAATTGTTTAAATTGTAATGTTTCAAGATCGTCAAATCATATTATTTTTGGATTGGTGACTTAAATAGCTGTAAGAAATAAAATCGGTAAGCGTCATTGCGTAATCGTAATTGAATATGATGAAACCTCTCCGCACAAGCAATAACTTCGATTTTTGACAACCGTTTCCAAAAAACAATCTGTTATGATCCTAACATTCCTTGCACATCGCTTATCTCAATTGATTATTACCGTTATTAATACAGTGTCTCCACAGCTAATCTCATTATTACACTGCATTTTCGATCATTTTTTTCTACATCCTTTTGAATATATATTTTTTAACTCTCAAGAATATTATATTTTATAAAAGTGTGACTACTTACTTCAGGGATTCTTCAATTATATATGTATTTGTGGATTTATTTTTTCAATATTTATTGGAAAATAGAAATGCGAAAAAAAACCCCTAAATGCTGCAAGATTCCATTTCATCTATCAATCGAAGAATTTTTCATTAAAAAAATGATAATGTTTGCTCATAAAAAATGATAATGTGCGAAATGCTTTTGAATAATTTTTTTTTTATTTGACACATTTCGAAAGCATTTAAACTATGATTAAATATTTAAATCTTCTTCTGGAAACTTCTAAAACTTGTTTGTTTGAGAAAGAGCTTGCAAAAAAATATTCTGGAGCAAGAAATAAACTTGAAACATCCATATCCAGCAAATGACTGTGGCTACTCATTTGCGCTTTCACAGCAACGATCGATATACCGCCAGAAGATTTAAATCCAACACTTACTAATCACTTCATGAAAAATATCATGACAATGACAGCATTATCACAAATTAATAACTCGGCATCAACGGCTCATCAATTGAATTTCCTTAGCTCAACTTCAACAGTGGTACCAAGCCATTTGATTGGAAATACTTCATCACCAATTTGTTCCACTTCGGTGGTAATGCTCAATTCTGGATGTCAACCACTGCAACAATACATAAATTTAATCAATCAGTACAGTCAACCAGTACCAATGCTTCCACCAGTTACGAATATATTCGAAGGTGTCCCAATATTCCTTCTCCCTCAGTCATCTTCAAGTTCTCCAGCAGGTGCACTGTACTGCAATCCACATCAGCGACCTAACATTGTATGTTCAAAGCTTTTTTACAACAACTTATTCGATCCGTTTAGCAACAAATCATTTTGACTTAACAGAGTCATTCGATTCTTCATAACACTTATTACTTTTAATAACACAACTCTATGCCTAACAGTATCAATCATCAAACGATTTCGTATATTCGTTATTATTTATAGGGCACTTCTTCATTGAGCTTTATAAAGTATTCAAACAGCGTTATCGAAATATCGAAGATGTGATTGGGTATTTTTGACTTGTTAGAAGCTTTTAGAGATAGTTCTAACCTAGCTATTAGGAGTTATTATTTTCACATTGCAATGAGGTATGCAAGCTAGATTTCGCTGATAAATAGCATTGGCAGTGAGATGTTTACAGGAAACGAGAACAAACGTGTGTCAAGGAAGTCAATCACCAAAAGTGGACACAAGCAGTATGTTTCAAGTTGAATTATTGAATTTTGATTAAAGTCATAGAATTATGCGTAAAATTGAATTATTGATTTAAAAAAAAAAGGAGAAGGAAAATTAGAGGCCATCGAATTGGCAATCAGACAAAATCAATTCATCTTTATTTCAGAGAATTTTCATGTATTTGTTGGCGACTTGGCTACCGAAGTAGACAACTGTACGTTGAAAGCAGCGTTTGAAAGCTTTGGGGAGATCTCGTCAGTTTTCAGACCCTTTTACAATTTACCTCTTTACAGCCTCTCTGCGAACTTTCTTCTTACCAGCGTTTATCAATCGTTGACTGTAGAATTTTCGCAACATCCTTGCCCTATAAGTTTAATAAATGGTATCTCCGATTTATTGAGAGCTGATCCCACAGCTATCATATTTCAGTGAAGCCAAAGTGATCAGAGACCCTCAAACATTAAAATCGAGAGGTTATGGCTTTGTGTCATTCCCTCTTAAAGAGGTAAGTTCGTCTATCTTTAGCGTCTTTTTACTCGATTCAAGGCCATTTTTGTTATTTATCATAGTAATCTGCGAAAATAGTATTTTTAATTGTAAATGATGGACGCAATAACTTGGAAACGGTGTAATCTTTTACCTTCAGCAAACTTTTAATCTTACTTCTTCGGTTGCAGAGAAACATTAGCCTAGCAAGAGATCTATTGCACTGTTTAATCCAAAAAAATGCTTCAATTTTTAGAGTGCGGAGAAGGCGATAGAAGAAATGAACGGACAGATGATCGGACGACGACAAATACGTACAAACTGGGCAGTGCACAGATTTGATGGAGGAGAAGATAATGTCATGAAACCAACTACATACGATAATATATTCAACGCAACTCACGCTGCCAACACATCCGTTTATGTAGGCGGCATTTCATCTTCTACTACGGGTAAATTTTGCTATGCTGGACATCTTCTAATGTATTGTAAATTGTGCAGATTGAATTTATGCATCATATTATCTCAGATATGTTATCAATAACTTCTAAATTATTGAAAAAGTTGAAAATTGTATGATTTTGCAAAAGGAAGGCCTTCGTTTCTGTTTTGGAAAGAAAGTTTTCCCATTATTAATCTTTCTCACATTAATATACATACTCTTTTTAGTTCCAAACCTTTCCTCTTTGGTCACAAGTTGATTCAGAAGAGATTAAGAAATTGAATTTCAAAAGCCACTAATTCATTGGCGAATCTTGTAAAATGGCATATCCTTAATCTAGATTTCTAGGAATTTGACGATATTTTTTCATGATGACCTAAGTATACAAGATTTCCTTTTGCAAATTCGTGATCGATTACATTCATACATGAGAATTTAAAAGTTCGGCAGAATGGAAGGTCTATTTCTGTAGCCCTCCATTACAATCTTTAAGCAGAGGATTTCTGGATCCGTTCATTCAAATTCTTCTTTGCTTTACGACTTTGCAAAAAGAAAAAAGAAATACGATGAACAGAAGAAAAGGAAAAAGCGAAACCTATTTGTTGCCCGTTTTTTACTGATTTGATTTTTAGTGAACCTGTTTCTTCTGTCTACAGCCTGAAGCAAGTTCTATTCCTTATTTTTTCAATAGGATTTTATGCAGATCTCAATGGAAAGTTTAAAATGCAGTGATGTAGTGGATAATCTCATTTGATTAAAATGAAAGTATATCGAAGATCTTTGAAAGATGCATTACTTCTGAGAATTGGACAGTTCTGAAAAATTTTTATCTAATCTATGAATAAATGCAGATGAAGAACTTATGCAGTCGTTTTCCGCAATTGCTACTGTGACCGAAGTGCGATTATTCAAACAGCAAGGATATGCGTTCGTACGTTATTTGAGTAAGGAAGCTGCCGCTCGAGCCATCATGTCAATGAACGGAAAGGAGATAAATGGTCAGAAAATACGATGTAGTTGGAGTCGAATAGCCACGGATAATAATGTAATTATATTTTAATACTCACTATTTTTCCAATTGCATGTAATTTCATAAATGACCTTTGAGGTTGTGTTGCTTTTTATTTGTCCTTTAAAGTTTTCATTAGCGTAAATCAATTTATGAGAATTAGAAGTCGGGGACGACGTAAATGTCATTAGTAGTATATGAACTTAAATTAAGAAATTATTCAGAATATACTTTAAAATATCACCTTAATCATGTCAAAAATTTGCACATAAAAAGTAACAGCAGTTTTCAGATTAATTTATCAAATCAAACGGTTGGTAGTGTAAATCTTTTGACAAACAATATCATGGGATTCAGTCCGCTTATAAATCCAATAGTATGGAATCAAAATCAGTGCTTGCCACAATTTTGTGGACATCCGTTGGTCTTTGGTCAACCTTCGTGCAAGTGATAGAAAAGGAAGAGTATATGAAGCACTCCATCGCTAATTACTAATTAGTCATTACACGATTTAACTTTTTCCTTCCTATTTAAATAACAAATTACTATTTTTCCAAAAAAAAACATTAAATTGATGAAGGCCTGTT
>JABVXU010000638.1:0-29284 GCA_013365365.1 Cruorifilaria tuberocauda
ATATTGATAATAAAAGCAAAAATTTTCCAGCAATAAATCATTCATCCATTCCATTATCAATTTTTGTCAAAAAAAATCAACTAATTAATTAATTCATTAACTTTTATCAATTAGCAAAGAATAAAAATTTTGAATGAAAATCAATCTTTGTTCACTTTTTTTGCTCTTTTTATTTTCTCTCAATCAGCTAGGAATGAGAAATGAGTGGGTAGAACAGTAATGATTATGATATGATCATTTTTCCTAATCATTCGTCTAGTCATATTTCAACATAACTGATATGAAAGTGAGGAATGAAAAAGAAACGAAGAAAGTATAAAAAAAACTGAAAGGAAAACATAAAATGAATCAAATAGCTTTTGAGCGATTTTTCAATTAGAAAAAACAGAATTTTTTTTTTTCTGATTTCAGTATATTTTAACAATTTTTGATTTATTGAAAGGAATCATTTTGCCACAAAGCACTCTTCCTTCCTATTCTTTCACTTTTGTTTCCTTTTTATTTCATTTTGTTCTTTTTTTTTTCTTGTCTTGTCTTGTTTTGTTTTGTTTTTTTGCCCCATAGTTATTGATGAATCAAATTTCGTCAAGAAATTTCTCGTTTATTTCCAGTTTTTCTAATTTCATTCTCGGTTTTTCCCTTTTCTTTTTTCCTTGCCTTCAAGTTCTCTGATTGAATAACAAACACACACATATATATGAATTATAACTTGATATTGAAAAATATTTGATGTGAATGCTTGTATTTTCATGATTCAGTTCAAAATTTTAACTCTTTTCAATTTTATCAAACTTTTCCAGTGAAGTTTAAAATTTCCATTTTTGTCTAGAGAAAAAGAATAGCGAAAAGTATTTTAATCGAATATGTAAAATTGAAGATAAGATGATAAAGGAAAGATAAGGCAGTATAGGAGATAAGATAATATAGGTAATGAATTATACAATTGATAATATAGGTAATGATTTATATGATTGAATATTTTCTGATTGCATAACGAACACATTTATGAATTTTAATTCGATATTTCGATGATCTGTATTTTCATGATTCAATTCAAATTTTATTTCTTTATCAAACTTTTCTCATAAAATTCAAAATTTGCATTTTTGTCGAGAAAAAAATTTTTGTCTGCAAAGTTGTTTAATCGAATAAATGATTGAGTATAGGATAATATAGAAAATAGAAATGGAAATGGAAATAGGAAATGAATTTTACAATTGCAAACAAATATTATGCTTGGGAAGAATTGAATGTTGCAACTATTAAGCAAACTTTGAATTGGATGTTAACAAATATTTCATCTTTAATTTCTTTTTTTTCCTCTAATTTGTAGAAAAATTCACTGATTTGATTTTTGAGCTTTAAGTTTAATATTATTAAATTGATTGATTGAATTGATCAAATAAAATCAAATAGGTACAGAATGGAAGAGAAGATGGAGAATAAATCAGTGGATGAGTTATTAGGTACGACAAAAGAATTGTTATCATTATGGATGACAACATATCCAAATGTGGCATTGAATACTTTATCACCTCATGAAAGTATGTTTTCTTTTTTCAAGTTTTTGATTTCAGGTTCTGATATTTCATTTATTTCATTTAAACTTTAAAATATTAGAAATTTCGTGATCTTTAATATAGTCCATATAATTGGAGTAATTTACTAAGGCATTTCTACTTTAAATTGTTTTCTCTTAGTATAAAATAAAACTGATAGCACAATTCCATAAACCTTGTTGCTTTTCCATATTTATAGGGAAATTGATCAGTTTGATTTTTGATTTCTGAGCTAATACAGCTAAATTCTGAGTAATAACTTCTCAGCAATTCTACTCAAATTCTTGTGAGTAAAACGGAAATTTTCACTATCCTTAACTTTAACTAAGTTATTGTAATCAATTTTAACTTATTGAAATTATAACCAGAATTATAAGTAATACGTGATATTATTTAAATTTCTATTCATCTTAGTATAAAAGAGATTCATTCGAAATAATTATATGAATTACTATGTATTATCATAAATTTATCAGGTTATCATCTTTATTACTTTTAAATTTCAGTTCGTAATATTACTGCTTCACGACGCATTGAATCAATAGGATTGAAAAATTTTGAGGTATTTCAATCTTTTACTTTTTACAGAACTTTTTATCATTAATTTTGTTTCTTAAAAAAATTTCTATAAATGAAATGACTTTTCTGAAAATGCTGCCCTTATTCACTGATTTATTGAAATAATAAATTTAAAAATTAATCAAATGTTTTATATTTAAAATTAATTAATTAAATATTTCGTATTTAAATTGAATTTTCTTTAATTCATAATTTCATTATTTCTCGAATATATTTCATTCACAAATACTACTACAAATATATACTATAATTGAATTACTTAATTAGGTTTTACAGTATATACTGTAATTTAATTAGTTAATTAAATTTTCAAAGATAAAAATTCTCAAATTTCAGGCATTTTTCTCGAATACACAAACTGAGGAAGATCATCGGCAAAAAAATTCAATGCAAACATTTCCGTGCAAACTTTTACCATCCATATTTGATGGTAAGATTATCAGAAATTATCATCTTAAATTATCAAAAATTATCATTTTGAACTAATTTTACTTATCAAATTTAGTATATTTTAAATTAAAATAAAGATGGATAAAGTAAATTAGAGTTAGAATGTTTTAGTGGATGAAATTTTTGCATAAATTAACTTTATGAATTATCCAAATCATGTTTTACATTATACTTGATAAGTATTATGAGAAATATTGCAAAATTATTGATTGATTTCTTTAAAAGTATTTGATAGTAATGTTTGCTTCTATCCATTTTGTTTCCATATGTTTATATAATGTAAGCAATTTATATAAATAAGTAAATATTAAGTGAAATATTATTAGAAATTCCGATAAAATAGCCCTAAGAGGAATGTTTTTTTCATTTCTCTGTCAACAGTACACTCTCAATCTCTGCTACTACAGCCAATCAAGTCTATCTCACCAATTTTCTCAATCTATCAGTGCGTTGTTCCCTATAATTCTTATCGATGTCTAGCGGCTTTTAAATCTTAATCTTTTAATTTTTGTATCTAATTATTTAGTCAATCTAATCGACACGGTTTTATTTGAATTCTAAAATTTCTATAATCCTATCCCTCCTCAAATACCACACCTTTCCAGGCTAACTTTCGTTCTTTTCCTCTTTTCACACTACTAAATCTGACCACTATTGAAAGGGATGTGTTGTTTCATTCAAGTTGCATAGTGAGAACACTAAACTTCGGCTCTTCGCTGGCTACGCAGTACGATTTTTATAGATGTAAGTAATGATTTTTATAGATGTAAGTTACACGGTTAAATAGTGTCAAATGAATTTAACAGAAAAAAGTTTTCAGCTAATCTTCAAAACTTTCAAGCTATTTTCTGATATTAAGTTAATTTAAATATTGTAAAATTATTAAGCGTATTACTTTCTGATATTAAATTAATTTAAATATTATAAAATTATCAAGCGTATCAAAAATTATCAGTTTAACTCTATTTATTATTTTCCTCTTTACTTTCTTAACATTTTGCTATCCATCTCTTATTTCACTTTTTATCATTATTGCTATTCAATCAATCCTTGCATTTCCATTTATGTATTACTATTCATCTTGTATTACAATAATTTTTTTAATTATAAAAATTCTCAAATGAAATTCTACTTTCCATTCTTCCTAATTTACTTATGATCTGAAATGGATGATGTATATCTTGAAGCATTTCAACAAGCACATTTTCAACAAGAATGATAAATAGATAAATAGTATTAAATGATGAATAGAAGTAAGGGGACAAATTGCCAAATTTTTATACCTTACTTTAATTAATTTTATTTGGAGTTGCATTAAAAATTAAAATTTGATGCATATACAGAACTTGAAATTTTCGAAATGAATTTTAAACTAAAGAAGGTAGTTATTGTTATCTTATTTTTTTACATTATAAAGTTCTCAAATGGAATTACATTGACTTTTCAACTCTAGTCGATCAAATTTTTATTATTCTTCTACTGAAAAGAAAGTGCTGTTAACTTTTCCAATAAAGCAAAAAAAAAAAACAAAAAATTATCCGCTATGTTCAGTTCTCAAAATTTAGTGACAACAAAACATTAATATTACGTATTTAATATTATATGTATTTTTTTCTATATGGATTTACTTGTCAGTTTTGATGTTTAGCTATAAATTTGTATTCTGAATATTCTACTTTAAATGTAAATTAAAATTTAATTCGTATCAATTTATTATTCACTCTGTCACTTACTATTTATATTAACTTTTTATTTTAATCAAAAATTTTCTACTTTTGCATTCACATGTTTACTTATTTTTTCATTTTAAATTTTCGACAGAGTAATATGGTATAAGTAATTTTTTAAAACATATGAAAAACATCTATATATTATACATGCGTTTTACCGTTTAATAGCGTACGTCTTCCTTATATCGCATTTGTCATGGTGGGTTTTCAGATTTATTAAGCTTGTAATTATGCACTTCAGTAAACATATCGAATGTTGCGGCGTCAAAGTTTCAATCAATGACCTCCTCACTGTACCGTTCACCCTCATTATCTAGTACCATGACACCAAATGTTTCATTGGATATGCATGAGGAAGTCATTGCTTTTCGTAAGTAACGTATCACTTTCACGTTTTACGAATTTCAGTTTTCGATTCATTTCAATAATTCCAATTAATCTTTGATTTCTAAGGAATTTTAGAAATTTCAATTTAATCCAATATTTTTGAATGGTTTAAATATTTCGATTGAAATTACACAAAATTTCTAACTTATAGCCAAGATTACTTGTCTCTTGTTTCGGTTAAATTTTATCGCAATCAATTGCCAAATCAAAGTTCATTATTAATACGACATTAATTTCATTAATTAATATTCATTAATTTTTATCATCAGAGACTTCTATTTTGTTAATGACTATCTTCAGCATTGTAATTCAGTTGCGAAACGATTTTAAAATAGTTTGCTCTTTATCACGGTGATCGATATTGCTGATAATATCAGATTACTCAATCCATATGCAAATATTTTTTAGTATTCTATTAACCTGTTTTAAAAAAGTATTTCGAAAAAGTTATCAAAAATACTGGGCTTTTTTACTTATTACCTTTATTATCAAGTTCTGAGAGTTATGGTCATCCTATTTTATTAGTTTTTGCTCCATATACAGTATCGACTGCCGTTTCTTAAAGAAATAATTTAGTTTTATGTATTAAACTATATTTCAAATTTTAGACTATATTTTATTATCAGTTGGAAGGTTTCTTTTATATTCATAGCGACCAGCGGAGGATTTTATAGTTTAAGAAAATGATCGAAATCTTAGCCAAGTCATGGCCTTAACTTAAAATTATGGTTATATTTACAGCTCAATCTGCTGAATTGAATTCTGACATAGGTGTTCAGGTGGGACTTGAGTCGAAATTGTCCGCCATTAGTTCTTCATCGAATGCAGGTTCATTTTCAAACATTATTTGTTACCTATAGAAAGATATGACGATCTTAATATCCCATACATATTCTGATGTACATATATATATATCTTATGAAATAGTGGTTCTAAGGATTGAAAACTGTGATTGGAATAGAAATTCTAAATTTGGAAAGTAATCAAGTAGACATGTAATATTCAAATGCGTGCATTACTGTCTGACTTCTACGCTTTTTTACAAATAAAGCTGTTGGTTTGGAAATGGAACAGCTAACTTTCAGGAAACATCCCGGTTATTTATGAGTTAACGGAAACATCACCACCTTCTAATGCACCCAGGAGTCCACTGCTATATTCTTTACAAAAACAGTAAGTGTTTAAAATTTATTCATATCGCTTTCTATGATGATGGTTTTTTTTGATATCAACATAGCATATGTCCCTGTCTGTCTGTTTTTTCTTCTTTCGCTATTTGCAAGTTGAAGATTACTTATTTATCCAAATATTTGATTAATGTCTGGTATTCCCAACGAGAATAGATCTGCAGTAAAATATTGATTATCAAGTACTAAAAAATTTTTCGGCAAGAATCTTTTGGTACTAAAATAAAGTTTTAAGTCGCCCTTTAGAAAATTTTTTGCTTCTTCTTTATTTTCTTAGGAGGGAGATAAATTCCTATCTCGGCTCTCTGGACAAACTGCTCTAGTAGGTAATACAATATAATTAGTAACCTTAAGTTGCTTAATATTGCTTGTTGTATTGTTGTGTTGTAACTGTCGAGATCGTCAGGATCGAATTTTGTCCTCGGGATTTGTCCTTTTGTTGATTCGAAATTGATCCTTCGTTTGTTTGTCGTTTTTTAGCTCCTATCGTTGTTGCTTCAACTAGCCTCAATGATTCCTTATTGTCGAATGATGATTTGAGAGAAACGTAAATTTTCTCTCTCGTTTCCTCATAATTTTGATTCCTTTATATCGTTTTCTGATTTCTCCCGCCTTCCAAAGGCTTTATCCTTTCTATGGCTTTGTTCTTTTCATGGCTTTCATCCTTTTATTTGGTAAACAATTACAGTAACAACTGTACCCATATTTTATACAGTTGTCGACTTTACTGACAAGCTCTATTGAGAATTCGCACAAAAAAAAAGCTTTAAACACTCGAAATTTCACGGAATTTATTTAAAACAAAATTAGAGAATTTGGACAAGATCCTATCGGAAAGCACGAAGTTCCATATTTTAGCTTAGACGCAAACTATGAGTTAGGAGCTATTGTGGAGAAATACATTTATCCTGAAATCCTGCTGATGTCCTGCTCTTTTTGCTTTTTTTTCTGGCATAATTTCGCTTTAACCGTAAATTTTTCAATTGAAATTATTTCTTAACTTTAGTTTAGGAGAAATAAATGTTTTAATTATGAAATAGTAAAAACTGAATTAGTTAAAAATCTATGAAAATAGGCTTTTGAATGGATATGTATTTGAAAATGAAAAGGCTTTATTTTTATGAATGATAGGTGTCTGTTTTTTTTAAATTTAAAATAAATAATTTTGGGAAATCCTTTTATAAAAAAAATTTTGTATTAATAATTTTTATGGATCGTCTGCAAAAAGTATGATTTATAATCAGCCTGATTTTCAAAACTTAAAGCTGTATTATCGGTGGAATGTGAAGGAAAGTGCATTTAGTGCTGCTACCATCAGGATTTAAGATAATTTCATTCCAAAACGAAACATGTTATTTATGGTTTTGAATTTCAATTCTTTCTTTCACAGTTTCCATGGAAGAGATATGCTAATCACTGAGAAATGGAAGGCAATCTGTCAGATTGAATGATTAATTGTCACTGTTTCAATCTGTAAAATGATATCATTATATTTTTCATTCAGCTGTTCGACAAAAAGCAAGGAGAACAGGAGAGGGGAATGTTCCATTAAAATCTGAAACATACAGCAATGATTATTTTATTTTTAGATTTTTATATTTTAGTTTTTTTTTTGTCTTTTAAGTTCGTTTTTTCCTCTGTGAGAAAATATATTATTCGAATTTTTTCTCATTGTTGAAATAGCATTGGTTTTTTAAAATCAGATTAGACGCTTACTTAATTTTAAATATATTTGCAACTTTATTGATGTTAAAGTTCAACATTAGATTCGCCATGTTATATGTGAATATAGTTTTATTATCAATCAACCGCATCATCAAGTTTTTGTTATCTTTTCAATTTTATTTTTTTTTTTTTGAGGGGAGGGGGGGATTTTCTTTTTTTTACTCCTTCAATTTTATAATTTTTAGTAGGATTAAGAATTTTCAAAAATTTCCCGTTTTATCAAACAAATCATTACCGATTACTTTCGTTACCGGACGTTAACTAAATATCATTGAGGTCTGAGGTCTTAAATCATAATTAATAAAAATTATTGCTTCCCTTTCTTCACTTAAGATTTTGATTTTTTATTGCGTTTAGGATAACAAATTTGAGAGGTGGTTTATCATATATTGCAGTTTTTGTGATATAAATGAACTAAAATTGTTAAGAAATTTCATCTTATGATTTGGAAAATATGTTTTTAAAAATCCATTCAATTTTTTGGAATAAAATTTGCTATTTTTCGGAGTAGCACTCTTATATTTTTTCTGAAATTAAAATTTGCAATTTTCGACGCTTCATTAGAATGTTTTGCAGTATTTGATCAGCAGAAATAAAATTCTGTAATGTTTTCTATGAAATGTTTGGATGCACTTATTTCGTAACTTTTGAATTTCATCCATTTATGTAGTTCACATCACATCACATCACGTTTTTGTACTTGGCATTTTTTTTCCAGATTAATTTATCAATTCTGTTTTATGTTCTTCATCTAGATTTAGTTTTTTTACTGACTTTCTTACTCTGAAGTTAGAGGATTGCTGAGTAAGTATAAATTTCCCGGTGATTGGGTCTGCATTAAAAAGCATTAGAAGATGAAAGTAATGAGTATGGGAAGAAATCAACAGGAAGTTGATGGAAGAGTTGGATGAATATGTAGCAATTCTTTGAAGGCTGTAGATTTGCCATTTTTAATACCACTTGAAGATGTATTTTTAATACCTGGGCGTGGAACGGTAGTGACAGGAAGAATTGAGAGGAGAGAAATAAAGACAGGCGACCTATCTCAGTTCCACCAAGACGTCCAGAACAACTTATCTTAATACCTTCTCCTCCCATTCCTAAACAACTTTGAATAGCCTTTTTCATCGCTCTCCTAAATGAAATCCGTTTTTCTAGCTGTTGTGCTATGCTATTTGATATTTGATAAGATTGCATCTATTTCAGGTCTCTATATTCCTACTTCATTTACTTCTACATTATCTTTTACTTTTTTAACTATTTTCTGCTTTATTTTCTCAACATCTAAGCCCTTTTTACCAATTATCAACCCAGGCCTAGATGAATGTGTTGTTACAGACATCAAATCACCTTTACGTTCTATAATTATTTTAGAAAGACCAGCATTTTAAAGGATTCATCTATATATAAACGAATCTTTTAAACATGCTGGCGATCAGCCATAGGCAATTGATAGTTTAGTTGCAGGACTAAATAGTAAAAGAAGGGATCAGGCTCTGCTTGGAGTTACTGGCTCTGGAAAAACTTTTACCATGGCAAGTAGTATTGCAAAGACAAGCAGACCTGCATTAATTATGGCACACAATAAAACTCTAGCAGCACAACTTTATGAAGAAATGAGAGGGTTTTTCCTACACAATTCTGTTGAATGCTTTATTTCTTATTATGATTATTATCAGCCCGAAGCTTACTTAGCGCAAACTGACACCTACACTGGCTATGATTAACGCCATATTCGCAATTATTTTATTTATTTTTTCAATCAAATCTTCCCTACCCATTATAGGGTGCTAGTGCTCATCTATCTCCCAAGTAAACTTTACTTTTTTTTTAATAAATAATTCTCGATGTTGGATTTAGTCTGACAGAAGTTGTAATTATCTTCTGAAGAAGAATACGCTTGCTTCATAACTTTATATTTATTTATTTATTAAGAATGGACCGTGCCGCTTATGAATATTTTTATTACGCAATGAATTTCAGCTTGTTTATTAATCACTAACTGTTTTTTCTGTTTTTATTAGTTATTAGTGTCATATGATAGGTCACTGGCATGGAATAAATGGTAGTATTGTATGACGTAGGATGAACTTAGCATCTCCAATAACATTATCTTTTTCTATAAAGCTAATATTGCTGATAATAATAATAGAGTTTTTAAATCATTCCTGTTGCCTTGCTGTCATAGTTTTGATGCCTTTACTCATTTCGTCCTAATTTTAAGGCTTCCATACATTTCCTTCAGAAAATTTTCTAAGAAATATGCTAAGTGAACAAATATCAATACCATCGTTTTCATCATTTTTATCACCAACAGTCGAAACAATATCAGCAAGAAAAAATGCCGGATTCCACGAAATAATATCCACTTCAATGGAATTAGAATCTGATAAAATTGATCATGGCATCGAAATTTCATTAAGTAATCGTAATCGGTATGAAAATCGCCGGTCTATTTCTTCAACATTCAATATTTCGATAAGTTCAGAATTAACTACGGTAGAAAATGTTTTATCTCATAGTATATTAACAGCAGCAAATGTATCATCTCAAAATTTTTTTGATTTAAAGTCAACTCATACCATTTCACCAAATGATTCGTGCATGAATATTCATTCAAAAGAACGAACAGTTGACTGATTATAATATAAACATGCAGAGATGACTCATAAGGTTAATCATTTGACTAATAGTGCTATTACTTCTCATCGTATCAACCAATATCAGTAATTGATAGAAATATTTCAAATAGCATTCCGATTCATATGTTTCCTTCATCAGCTTTACCACATCATCATTATTTTGGAAATGATAACATTCTATCGACAACAATGGAAACTGCTGCAGCAATAACAGCAACAAGTAATGATATTGTAGTAGAAGAAAAAGCAGTGCTGTTGGATCAAAGGTCTGTTTGCTGATCATATTTCAGATTGTATTTTTAACTCATTATACTTTTTCCCAGGTATCGTGGTGAATTATCAATTTTGGAGAAGTATCGTTATGATCTCAGTCGAGCGCAACTTAAAGCAAGTTCTCGAACATCAGCTTTACTAGCAGGTTTTGCTATGGTAAGTGAAATATAGATAAATTTTGCTTTTAAAATAGAATAATATCTTATACTTATCACGGATAATTTGATCGAAGTATCCTGGAAACGCATACATTTTCGACACATAAAGTGACATCATATCTCACAATGTTATAAAATTGTAATGATTGACTTTTTCAGTCCATTATGATTATCGAGTCCTCATGTTCACTCTTTGTTTCTAAAGCTAAATTTTCATGGAAATGTAAATTTCAATTTAAATTAAAATTATAGGACTTGTTTCAGCATGATTATTTGTTGATCTGTTTTCCTTACAATTATCTATTTTAATTTTAATCAATTTTTTGTACTATTTTAAGATACATATAAATGATCGATGTTACAGCTGAATCGCAATTCATAAGTAGCAGTAGCTTTCTGTAGCGAAATTTATTAATTGATAATATGATCACATATTGTTAATATTTGTTGTTTTTTACATTATTCAATAAGTATTAAATTATTACTGTTAATTATATTCAGGTTGCTTTGGTGGAATTGCAGTATGAACGAACGACGCCACCTTTTTTATTAATAACACTTGGAGTGGTGACAACACTTCTTGTTTCCGTTCATCTTCTTGCACTTATGATGTCAACATGTATATTACCTTATATTGAAGCGAATGGTTGTACACAAGATTCACCTCATATTCGGCTGAAGTAAGTTCGTTCACCAAAAGTTATTAGAATTTGGATTGGTCGATTAGAGAAATAATGTTATAATTTAATAATTAGAGAAATATAATAAGAAATTATGAATCATTCTTTCTTTTGTTGAATGCTAATAAATCTTTCAAATTTTTTCTTTCGTTGAAAACGAAGCTGCTCAATACATATGCTCTTATTTCAGTCTATAAATCTTATTTTATGCGTTTGAATTTCAGATTTTATATCGATCTATCATGGTTATTTAGTACATGTATTGGTTTAATATTGTTTCTTATTGAAATTGGTATAATTTTTTTCGTGAAATTTTACGCAGTCAATTATATTACTGCAGCTTATATTACTACTGCTATGCTCAGTAAGCGAAAAATACTTTTTCTCAGTTTGTAAACATTTTTTTTCTTTTTGTAAATAAGGATTCATTATCATCAACTACCGTCTGATATTGCTTGATATAAGCTATTTAAGGTGTTTTATTATTGATTATTATGTAGTCCGAATTATTTGCGAAGTAATGAGTGACATGTCGAGTAAAGAAGCAGTTAGAATATAAATAAAATTTAATAAAGAAATATATTGTAGACTATGATTACAGAGATTCAAATCGATTTAAGGTTTTATGTTTTTTTTTCGAATTGCTTATTAATCCATTTAAACTCAATATTTTGGAATGCTTGATTTCATTTCAGTACCGGTTGTTGTGATATTTACAATATTTTCATGCCTTATACACAAAAATCGATTTATTCATTCAATAAATCGTGTAGGATCAAAAGCGATTGATTTACAAAAATTTCTAAATGAAAATAATACAACGACATCGAATATTCCTGCAGCAGCTACATCTATTGGACGACATTTGGTAGGTGCTGGTTTACAAAGCGTTCGAGTTATTCATCACTGATACATATAATGAAGAAATTTATAAGGATTTAACCTTTTTTTTTCTTTTTTATTTACATTGATCTTTTCTTGCACTTTAATGCTTTGGGTTTAATACTGTTCTTTTATATAGATTTCTATTTTTGCTACTTTTCTCTTATTCAGTTGAAATTATCTTCTGAAAATTTTCACATTTCCTTCTTGATATGCTGTTGAATTTGATTTGTTTGATTTGAATTGTTTTTGGATAATTAAATGGACGGGAAGAATTTGATAGAAATGAGTTTTTTTGGGCAGTTGTTGTTTTATTTGTGTTTTTGCAATAGTATCTTATAAGGTAAGTAATGTTGTTCATATCACGATTTTTTTGCATCTTGTAGCTTATTCATATCAATTGTTATCAGACAAAGGCTAAAATCGTTACATTAATTTATCTGTCTCTATATTTGATTGAATTTATCACTGAAACTCTTGCTTGATTCAGTGTTTCATATGACATTTAGGATTATATATGAAAGACTTCTTTTACCACTTTGCCGACACTTCCAATTGGAGGTTACGAATGCATCCGGAAAGGCTTCCGATAGTGTGCCGTATAGTGTTTCACTCTCTTGACCTTATCATCCTCTGTTCACGTTTTTCTTGTTAGTTCTTCGTAAAATGAAGTCCTCGTTATACGGTGTAATTTTTCCATTTATTTTTTTTTCCTAATTTCTAAGCATGTATTTATATTTCACATTCACTGTTATATCTTTATTTTTTTTTTGTTCTAATACCTCTTGCATTTATTGTCAATTGCGGCACGCCATAACATCGAAATTCTACACAACAGATCTCCAAAAAGTGATAACAGGTAAAGATGGACGATTATTGAAATATTTTTTTAATTTAAAAAACTTGTTTTTGATGCTTGTTTGTTACCATTTGTACTTTCAGCATGCTTATCTGCATCTCTCTTATTTTAGTCTATTATCTATTTTATTACTCTTATTTTATTATTTAATAAATGAAAGCCATATAATGATGAAATATAATGCTGCAGATAAAATTCTACATTACAGAAATAGATGGAGTAATCCATAATTTTACATAATTGTAGAATCATCATGCTTCGCTTCTGTAATCTAACTGGGAAACAATTTCACATTCTATGGTACTTTATACAACTTTCTTTATAACTGAATAAAACGCTTTGCATTTTCTTTACGTTAAAACTTTTCCCACTATCTTATAGTAATTGAAATTTTCAAAAAAGAAATAGGTTAACTGCTTACTTATGCTTTCTAAACAATTATGAAATGATTAACTCTCAGTCGTATATATGCCTTATCATATCGGATTGATGGATTTTCAAATCAAGTTTCGGCACTTCCCAGGTATGGAACAAAGTTATGGTTTTGTGTCACATCATAAACTCTTTTCCATTACTGTATCTGGCATGTGCTGCTTCATGGGACATTCGATCTAATGAATATTAAGTTGATTGTGGTATTGAAATACTGATAATAAATAGGATATCATATATATATATATATATATATATATATATATGATAGAAAGTAGATGTTAAACTTTCATCTTAAGTTTTTTCCCAAATATAAAATTAATTTTAATATTTAAAAGCAAATTTCAGCCGAACAAAGAGGAAAATACGGTATGAAAGGAAAATAAATTAAACAGTTGAGGTATAATTTTTTTTTGTACTATTTATCAGTGAAAAAATATTTCTATCAAATGTAACAGTATGGTAGAATTGGAAAGTTTATCAGTGGAAAATTGAGAAGTGATAATTTCTAACCTTTTTTATATCCAGAGGAAAATTAGAATGAATTTGATAATTTTTGGAAATTTTTAACTGAAATTTTGCAATTAATAAGTTTGCTTAAGTAATTTAACAAATAGCATTTCGTCCTCCTTCGTTTATTTCTTTTCTTTGTTTTCTTATTATTAATTGAAATTGACGAACTTTTACTCCGTCATATTTGTATCATCATGTATCTGTTATTTGTTTAACAGCGTTAGTTATTTTTGATTTTGTGGAATAAGTATCGAATATAAAAATAAGTTTTGGATATGGAAATAAATTTCACACGACACTGATTGGATATAGTAAGCGATTGATTATCATTTTTCTTTGATCATTGTTATCATTTTGTAAAGAATTTTATGTTAGAATTTGATAAATCAATAATGATATTGAATATGAGATGGAATTGGAGATTCATTTAATGTAGTAATGCCTGTTTAAATTCAATCTTTGCAATAGTAAATCAAGAGGAACAGAAATGTTTGTCATGGACAATACTGGAAAATATTTCCAAATCGATTACAATTATTCCAATATAATAAAATAGAGAAGAAAAAAATTATTGATGGAATTTCAGGTCTTCAGGGATTTCTCTGACAAATATCATTTCTCATCTAACCTTCGGAAGCTGAATTTTATGTTTCATTATCATTAATTAATGATTATCACGTTTTATTTTATTAATACCACAAATTCTTCAATTATTAGTAATTTTTTTTTTGGAAAATGATTTCATTATTATCATTATTATTCTACTTCATATAAAATAAAATATAAATCAAAAAATGCAAAAAATAAAACAATAAGGTAAACTCTCTCTCTCTCTCCCTCTCATTCATGCTTTTTTTTTCTTTTGTTAAATAATTGAAAGAGGAAAGTCTATTCGATGACTGTTTGTTTTTCTTGATTCTATAAAACCATTTAAATTGTAATCTGAAGGAATATCAGTAATAGAATATTTTATTGCTGTACTTTCAATTTATATTTTAATAACAGATTTCAAAAAAAAAAGCGAAAAGAAAACCAATTGAAATATGAAAATTTAACTGAAAGAAAAGACGGTAAAATGGTACAACAGTATAACAGTATATTGAATTGATATAATTAATCATAGAATCGTAATAAATAGTAAATTTCATTCAAGTATTTAAATTATAAATAGTAATCGTAAACGATTATTGAATTTCAGTGATAATTGTATTTCTCAATAATAATTGCTAATTACTCATTATTAGTCATCTCATTAATAATTAATAAATTAACTCAATCGACTCAAATTCTATAGTATTTTACAATTTTCAAGAAAAAAAAATTGTTATAATGAAAACTGAACAGATTACAATAGCAAAGCATATTATCGAGAATCATTAGAAAAAAACAAAAGATTATAATCGTATTAGAAGTAGCATGGATAGAATTTAAATATTTCTTATCACTTAGGTATTGTTATTATTCGAAGAGAAGTGGAGATTCGTTGAAAATAAATAAATCGTCGTAAATTAATCATGATAAAAATTGATTAAGTACGATAACATCTCGTACATACATGTTTACAGCAGAGAATTGACGAAATGAAATTAAGAACACCTGAAATTCAAAAAAATGAATTGATCATAAAATTTAAATGATAGCAGAATATTGGAATATTCACTTTGGCTTTTCCTGAAAATTTCTATTATTTTATTTTAAGTTTAAATTTAAATTAAAATATATATCTGTGCCTAAGAAGAAATAATAATTTATTAGAATTTATTAATATTTGTTGAAATCAATATCAATTTAAACTTATCAATTAAATTATCAATCAAATTTAATTACGTGTTATAAGCATGAAATTTATATGATTAAATTCATTTTATTTGTTAAAATAAATTAATTACTAGTTTTAAAAATTAATTCTAAAATATAAGTAGTGATTTCAACAATCATAATCAAATACTAAAAACAATCATAACAAGTAATAATGAAAATATTTGAAATTCATTGAAAACAATGATTTATAGGTTTTATAATCGTAATCATTTATAATCGTAAATCAATATAATCGTAATCAAATACTAAAAATAATCATAACAAGTAAAGATTAAAAGTGATTAAAATTTGAAATTCATTGAAAATAATTAGCATTTACTTCCTTTCAAAAAGTTAATGTCGACGAAATTTCACTTTTCATATCAAAAAAAAAAAAAAAAATGCGAATTTATTTTACAGAACTATAAATGATCCGTGAAATCTATCAATTATCGTATAAACTTAAATTCTAAATTTAAAATTAAATTTTAAAAACAAAAATTAATTTGAAAAAAAATAATTAAAATTTAGAAATATTTTAATAATTGTATAATTCAAAATTCTAATTTCATGATATATTAAATTATCTATTAAAATGTAATTTGAATCAATTAGTTAATTCAAATTGAATTTTAATAAATAATATATGAATAATTTTTAATTTTAATCAGTTATAAATTATACTTAAATTAATATGAAATAAAAAATTAGAAAAAAAAAAAAAGAATCAAACCTTCAATAATAGCAATGATAAATTGTATAGTATTGATACTGATACCTAATTTAAGCTGAAATAAACATTGCTTAAAATCATAGCTATTCATTTGTCCCATAATATAACGTGCTCGAGAAGCATCACTTTCACCGATCAAACAAAATGCTTCATTACGATCAATTCTTGGATGTCGATAAGTACCAATCAATAACCAATTCCTGTAAAAATCATTTTAAATTAAAGTAACTTACAATACTCACTCTATTATCTCTCTTATTTACTTTTATTTACTTCTATTCTTACTTACTTTTCATTACTTTTAGTGATAAAATTATACTTTTTATTTTTAGTATAAAAAGTTTAAAAAAAAAACTTTAGAAAGTATATTTGTAATTTATACATTGGCACTCATAATTATTTTAAATAATTTAATATTTTGTTTTTCGGGTATTTAATTTCCAATTAAGTATTATCATATAGTGATAATAAAAAGTAAATTTTTGATATTATATTAGTATTTATATTTTTATTATATTTTCATTCGTGCATAACGAATAATTTGAATTCAATAGAGATTTATTAAACAAGAATTACTTAAATCAGAAATTGAATACTTAATTTCTAATATGTCTTCACTAAAAAAAATGTACCAGATGATAAGCTGATAACAAATAATGATATCATCAAATATTTCCATTGAATAAATTTAAGATTATACTGATTAGATATGATGATACGAAAATATATTGAATAACGATATTTTACTTTATATTTATTAATTAATTTCTATTAGTAAATCTTTTTTAGTATGCATTTATTCGTCCTGTTAATTTTAAATTAATCATTCTGTTAATTTTAATTTTTACTAGCTAATTCTTATAAATAAATCATATAATGATAACAATTCTACAGTTAGAATCCTAAATACTTAGCAGTGATCTTAATTCTGATATGTATTAGTTAATTAATTACATTTATATGATAATTAGCATGTTACTGTATTACTGTATTACGATTACTGTATTACTGTATTACGAGAATATGTTACTGTATTACGATAATATATTATGTTACTGTATTACGATAATATATTATTAAATAAATATTATATAAATTAGTTATTAACCTATTAATTCCTATTAAATGTATTATGATAATTCTTATCAAATTGTATGATAACTGCTTATTAGACCTTATCTTACTTATTATTAAATCTTAATCTTATTAAATCAAATTACCGCTATATTTCTATTAATTTTCATGTTTAATTAAAAGTATGGAATAAATAATATTAATTAATATTACCTAGGTAATTAATAGAATAATTAATTAATATTACCTAGCTGAAATAGCACCACTGATAGCACATAGCATGAGTGATAATAATGAGAATACCAAATAAGCAACAAAGAAATTAACGGTACAACGTTTTGCAGCTATGATACCAATCAGAGAAGTTGCAAGAAATACGGTTGATGTCCAAATTGCGGAATAGTACGGACAGTATTTCGTTGAATCACAGAGACACCAAATACCACCAGCTAATATAAAAGCTAAAAATAATTTTCATCTATTATCATCCTTAATCATATCATTCATCTTTTATCTATATTATCATTCTTGATTATTTGCTAAAAATATTAAAAGTTAAAAAAATTAAAAATAGAGTGATAAAGTTATTTGAATTAAGATTAAGTTTAATTAGATAAGATTAAGTTTAATCATTAGTCAATCTATTTCTTAGTTTTCTTATCAAGTAATATATCAATCAATTAAATATATATATAAGTATAAGTTTGCATTAAAAACTCTACAATCTCTTTTTTTTCTTTATTTGCATTACTTTATCTTTATTTATTTATTTTTTCTTTATTCAAAGTATGAGATCGAATTTTAGGATTTTTGATTTAGGATAACTAAGAATTTAGGATTGGCATTATCATTTTTTCTGAATGATTGATAAAAATGATAATAAAAATGATAATGATACCGGATTCTAGGGTTAATAAACAACTATAATTTATATTTCATCAAAAGTTCAAAGTTTCAAATATGTGGAAAAGTGATAAATCTCAATTTTAAGCTAATAGCTATCACTTGTTGTTACCCAATATGATAGATGATAAGGCTTAGCAGAGAAAAAAAAAGAGAAATTTGCTCAAAAATTTCTTACTAGTTCAAAGAACTAAAGTTACGTAAAATTACGTGTGAATTCACGTAAAACTATATTACGCTATTATGAAGGAATTATTTTCAAAAGATTATACCCGCGATTAATCCCTCTGATAATGCAATTTTAAACATGGTATTTGTATCACACAGTTGTCGTGATTTGATTTGATTTTCACTCCTGGAAATTCGCGGTAAACACGGTTCCACGTATTCCGAATGATGCGATACAATTGGACTGTACGGTGGTGGTTCACGTACCATACGTGCAGAATATGATAATTCGTCATTCTAATAAAATTAATTTATAAACCAAAGAAATTTATCGTTATTAATTACAAACAAAATTGCTATTAATTTAAAAAAATTTAATTATAAAAAAAAAATCGATTGTAGAAATGTTGATATTCTAATAAGCAATAACTTTTGTCACCATTATACGAAAACTTTACATTAATTTTTACTTAAAATATTACATATAATCGCATAAAGCTGATAATATATACTATATGAGTGGAAACATACGTTTGCATACGTTTATACGTATGTACAATTTTATATATAAGTTTGCGTATGACGTGGAAATATACGTTTGCATACGTTTACACGTATGTACAATTTTATATATAAGTTTGCGTATGCATAAAGTTTGAATATAACCAAATATAAAACATATACCCTACATGACGTGGAAACATACGTTGTTTATATGTATTACGTACGATAAGTTTATACGTTGTTTATATGTATATTAGTTCATAAGTACGTTTAAATAAGTTTGCATACGTATCAAATTCGATTAAAACCAGCTATAAAAAAAACAATCTAAAAATTAAATCAAAAAGCAATTATGAATTATTTATTCAGATACCTTTATAGTTCATTTCGATTGAAAATTTTCACAGCTTTATTTAAATTAATTTCAATTAATTATTTTACTGCAGCATTTTTATTCAAAGTTTTTTGAATCTTTTCAAAATTCCATGAAATTTCTAAAATTGCATGAAATATTTATTGATTAAAAGTGCAGCAAGGTGAATCCAAGAGTAATATCCATTGTTACCTCTTTTTTGAACCTTTCAAAATTTCATGAAATTTCTAAAATTCCATGGACAATTTATTGATTAAAATTGCAGCAAGGTGAAACCAGAAGTAATATCCATTGTTTACCTCAATTACCGGTGCTGTTGGTAGTGAAGTGAAACGAATACCGGAATCCGGTTTGATAACTTGATCACTCATCCCAAAATTTCTTATCAAACCTTTATCATTTTTGTAGGAAAATGAAAGAAATTTTCCTCGCCTTTTTATAACCTAAAAAATTTGAAATTAACTTTTAATTGCTAAAAAACAAAATAAAATAAACAAAAGTAATTAATAATTACAAAACTTTTATTAATTACACAAATTATAAGTGAAAATGAAAATTAATTTAATTTGCGATATTTGCTTAAAATTCATTTCTTCATCGTTTCTCGCGCAATTATATACGAATTGTTAGCGAATTTAGCTAGCGAATTCGTAATGATAAACAAAAGTTTCGCAAATTATTTCAAACAAACAACAAAAATATTTACAATTAAATTTCAAATGAATTACGTGAAATATCGGTAATAATGATACTTCTTTGATACTTTTATAAATTTATCGGATTTATTGTTAAGTAGCAAAATTCAAATTTATTACTGATTAAAATTTCATATCAAATAAATCCCGCAATGAATGTTAATTAGTCATAGCAATTAAAATTAAAATTTAATTTAGATAATAAGTAATAAATGAATAAATAAAATAGTTATCAAAATAAGTATTAATAAGTAATTAGCAAAAAAATTTTTAAACAAATAAGCAATTAAATAATTAAGCAAATAATCAATTAGTAAAAAATACTGAAATTCAACAAATTTATTTGACAAATAAGAAAAGTAAAAATATTGTAAAATCATTTCATTCGTCACAAATACAAATAAATATATTGGGAAATATTTGATAGCATTTTAATACGAAAAAGATTTATAAAAACAAACACCCATGCACACAGACACATAGACAGACACACACACACACACGCATACACGCATATACACGTATACACACACGCAAATATCACATGTAAACACTCAGACACAAACACAACATAAAAAAATATATATACACGCAGACACACACACACACGCATATACACGTATACACACACGCAAATATCACATGTAAACACGTATACACACACACACACAAATATCTCATACACAAACACAACATAAAAAAATATATATACACACACAGACACACGCACAAAAACACGTACGTAAGCACATGAACATGCACATATACACGCACTTACAACAAAAATATACACATGCAATACACTATACACTCACGAGCACGCGCGTATGCGCTAAGATATATGCACATGCATATTATACACATACGTACACGCACATACACAAGCACACATACATATGTATGAACACAGATGTACATGTACATACAAATACATACAGACACACACACCTACACACACACACACACACACAGACCACACAGACACACACACATCAGTTTATTTGCACATGCACACATCCACACAAACACACGCATATGTACGAACACAGATACGCATACACGTACACCCACACACATACACACACAAACACATACACGTACACCCACACACATACACACACAAGCACGTATGCGTACATGCAAATACATGCACAAGTACAAATGCACTTATACACACAATACAAGTCATATACGTTCACGAACACACACACATACATATGTACACGTTTATACGTAAGTAAAGATGTGTACATACAAACATACACAGACATGAAGCAAGTAATAAGCATTGAAACTTTATTATGATATTTGCAAAATCGATAAAGTTAGAGTGGATGATATGGAAAACAAGTAAGAGAAAGTTGTGTGATAAGATGAAATTCGAGTTGAAAAATGTAATAAAATAATTAATTTACTTTCTTTTCTCTTTTTTTTTGCTGAAAACAAACTTTCAATTGTTATTGAAAAATCATTTCAATTAAGAAAAATAAACAATAGATAATATGATATATATATCAGATTACAGGGAGAGAGGGAGAGAGAGAGAGAGGGAGAGGGAAAGAAAGAGGGAAAAAAAGTAAATAAAGAAGTAAAAGTGAAAGAATGAAAAAAGATGGTGAGGAATTAGTCGATAAAGTTGAAAAAATAATTTCTTTTTGATTAAGTAATACTTAAGTACAGAAAGTACACTGTACAGACTACTTAAGTACGAAAATAGACGTACAGACGTGAACAGATAAGCACACACACATGTACACGTACACACACACGTATATACACACACACATCTTTACAACGTATATTTTTGTACAACTGAATATATAGCCAATTGAATAAATATTAAATTTCAATGAACATAAATTGAAATATCAATAATTAAAAGTTTTTGATTAATAAAGAAATGAAATACTAGAATAACGATAATAAATCATAATCGAATTCTTGATATTTTGATGAATTTGATATTTTAATTTGAAAATTATGATTTACATATTTTTGATTTTTCTTTCTATCATGAAAAAAAAAGAGAGAAAAATTAATAAATATGATAATATTTTATAGTGAATGGTGTAATCCTAGAAATATTCGATCAAGTAATGAATATTGCTTGATTTAATTAAATAATCATAATCAAATAATGAATTTGTGATGCAAATGGTACAAGGTGGTAATGCTACAAATGGTACAAAGTGGTGGTAGTAGTGGTGCAAATGGTGTAAAATGGTACAGATTCTGTATTTTAGTAAAATCAATAAAAATGAAGTCAATAGAACTGATTAAATCAGTAAAATGAGTAAAATTGATTCAATAAAATCAATAAAATTGATCATTATATGAAGATTTATAATTGTAATAATCACGATAAAGAATTACTGGTATTGTTAATCAATTGAAAAATGATAATAAGATGAAACATAAAGATTGTTTCTAAAAAGCGTTTGCTATCTGCTAGGATAAAATACGAAAACAGTAAGTTAAATGTAAGCTTTGTTTAAGCTAAGAAAAAAATAAATGTAAGCGAAACTTTTCAAATTCTTTATTTGCTTAATCGATCTTATGGAAAAAGCTATTTCCGATAAATTAAAATATAATTAAAAGTAAAAAAATACTGGAAATAGTAAATTAAACTAATTGAAGGGAAAAAAATGATAACAGAATTTGACAATGGAAGGTATTATGATGATGATGATGATAATGATAATGATAATGATAATAATTGAGAAGGAAAGTTGAAGATAAACAGTTCAAATGATTTTCCAAGCAAAAAGTAAATAAGTATTAATGGAATGCAGGATAAATTTTGAATGAGTATCATAATTAAATAATTAATGGATTATATCAATAATAACAATTATATATGATGATGATGATTAGTGATAATGATGATAATAATGATGATGATAATGATGATGATTAGTGGTAATGATGATAATGGTGATAATAATGATGATGATAATGATTGATGATGATAATTATAATGATGATGGAAGGTTGCTCTCATATAATCAGTTAGAGCTGAAATTTTAAAACAGTTTAAATTCTTGATCAACTTAAATCATATAGCATTTGGAAAATATCAAACTTTAGCATAAATTTTACAATTTCTAAAATAAAACTCTAAATAAATTAATGGAAAATATCGATATTTCAGTATTTAAATTAAATAATCGAAAAAAAAAAAAACATTGCCATTATTTGATAAAATGGATTTCATCTTCCAGCAATGTTATTAGGAAAAGCTAAAGGAAAATTCGATTCTTTCATTCTACTTAAATAGATGACAAATTTGAATTGTAAATAACATTTAAATTAATTTTAGAAGCGAAAACAGAAATGATTAACAATTTCACACTCTCTTATCAGTAACATCATCTAAATCTTTCATATCATTCCACGCATCACTTATCTTTTTTTTATTTTCCGCGATATTTTAAATCTCACATTTTATTTTCTCTTTCTCAAAGCAAAAAAAGTATTATTTGACTGTAAAAATTTTACAGTAATCGTCTGACTGTACGATAATTATGATAATTTTAAAGATTTATTTTAAATTTCATATACAAAGAAAAAAAAAGTCATAATGAGATAAAAAAACATTCTCGAGATTATTTATCAGCAGCTTATCAGTATAATCAATAATATTACTTGTTAAAAAATTAATCACATTATTTATTAATATTCATGATATTTGTTATTACACCGAGAGGAAATTATCATTGATATCAATTTACTAGCTTATTATTGTAACTAATGATAGCACACTTAATAAATTAATTACTTAACAAATTAAAATTAATAAATTACTCATATCTATTACTCATATCTGGTGGTACTGATATCAAAAATGATTAAGTATGAGATAAAAGGATTTTAAACTATCTTTTGTATTAAATATACTTTATTTGCTTTAGTTACAATTTTGCCGGACAAATTATTATCAGTATATTCTGTTCAAAATGGAATAATAATCATAAAGAAAGTTATTTAATCTTAATAGTTATTTACTATATTCTTGAGTTAAACTTATTTTAATTGTATCCTAAAATGAATAACTCGCTATACTTATTATTTTCTGTTTATATCTTATATTTTCTTATATTTCTGTATTTATACTTCTATTTCCATATTTATACTTTTATTTCTATTTCTTATTTCCATACTTAGAACTATTTCCATGTTCTGATATCAAAAATGATTAAGTGCAAGCTAAAACTATCTCATATTTCCTTATCAGTATCATTCAAAACTTTCATATTTTCCCATGCATCACTTATCACAGTCATTAATTCTATTATATCTCTATATTTCTATATTTATATTTTAATTTCTATTCCTATATTTATAACTATTTCGGTGTTTCCATTTCTATTTCTTATTTCTTATTTCTATATTTCGATATTCTATTTCTTATTTCTATATTTCAATATTCATATTTCCACACTTACATATTATATTTCTCCTTCTACATTTATATTTATTTCTATATTTATATTCCTATTTCATTTAATAATTATTTAGTTCTGCATTAATTTCCATTTCAAAGGAAATACGATAAACATTATTGGAGTGAAAGGTGTACTGATAAGAAACCATTGTAAACAATTGATAATTTATACATTCCATTGATCGCTGTTTTTTACCTGACAATTAATTGAAGAAATGTACTGATAAATACAGTAGATAATGTCATGAAAGATATACTGATAAATACGGTAGATAATGTCATGAAAGATATACTGATAAATACGGTAGATAATGGCGTGAAAGATATACTGATAAATACGGTAGATAATGTCATGAAAGATATACTGATAAATACGATTGATAATGGTGTGAAAGTTGTGCTGATAAAAAAATCATCGTAAGCGATTGATAATTTATACATTCTTATGCTAATTTTCATTTCAAGGGCAATACAATAAATATTATTGGTGTAAAGATGTACTGATAATTACGATTGATAATGGCATGAAAGATGTACTGATAAATACGATTGATAATTGCATGAAAGATGTACTGATAAATACGATTGATGATGGCATGAGTACTGATAAAGATGTACTGATAAAAAAACCATTATGCGATTGATCCATTGGCCGCTGTTTTTTTATCTAACAATTACTTTATTCATTGAATTTCTATTTTACAAAACATTCCAATTTCATTTTTTTTCGTTTTCTCATTACTTTTTTACGAATGAAATCATTTTTCCATGCATAAAATTTCTTTTTTTTTCCTTACTAAAATCCTTTTCATTTTTTCTTTTCCTCACTCTTCTCCGCAATTTCATCAAAAAACGAAAAAGCAAGTTTTATTTTTCATTTACTGGAATATATTCGGAATGCTTCCTTCAAGCATAGTTGGGAAGTTTAGAGTTAAGAAGTAAGATTTAAATCGAAGTTAAGTCCAAAATTTAGATATAAATAGAAGTAAGATTTTGAATATTTGCAAAATTTATCCGATTTCTTCTGAAAATATTTCCATGATGCTTCTTTTAGATAGAATTTAAATCGAACTTAAGTGAAATGGAACTAACGCTTTGGAAATTTGCAAAATTTATCCGATCTATTTGAGAATGTATCCATGATGCGTCTTTTAGATAGAATTTAAATCGAAGTTAAGTTCAAAATTTAGATATAAATAGAAGTAGAATTTTGGATATTTAAAAAAATTTTTTCATTAACCAAAATAAAAAGTTAATTAAAATTTAGTAAATGCAATCAAATGAAATGAAAATGAGAAATTAACAGCGAAATATTTCATGATTTAATTTTCCTATAATAATTAAATATAAAAATAAATATTATTCTGAAAAATTTTTATTTGCAAATTTTTTAATAGCATTAAAAGTATTATTCTGATTATTCTAATTAAGCATTATTCTAATTAGAAAGTTTGATTTATATTAACTTTTCATTGGCTAATTGATCTAAAAAAGAGTGAATGAAGGATGATAGTTGTGATAAAAATTTGTCAGTCACATTATCACTTTCTATTTCATCAAATAACACAATATAATAAAGAAATAATTTCCTGCCTAAACATCAATAAATCGAGAAAATTGATCAGAAAATCAATAAATCGATCGATGAGCAATATTTAGTACTGTAATATCGCTCATTGATCGATTTGAAAAGGAAGAGAACAAAAAACGATAATACTGTCGGGAAAGTTAGAGAAAGTTAAGTTTAATTTGTATTTGTGCGGCACAATCGAATCGTTCCAAGCAAATTTTACTTTTACGCGAAAGTTATAAGGTAAAACAACAGGATCAAGATAGTCGTCTGCGATATGATGATGGCTAATTCAAACGATCGGAACTGGGTTATGGTCCCTGACCTCGCGAGGGAACTTGATAAGCTGATGATGAAGAGGATGTCGAAATCGGGGTCAACTCCAATCTGAGGAGGTTCGTTCTCAATCCGATCCCACTACCGGTATTTATACGATTGGATGCAGCGGCCAGAATATAACCAAGAAAAGTTGACGTGGCGTTCAATAAGCCTCATACATTTACAAAAACATTAATAAGAATAGTGTAAACAATTTGAAACTATTCAGCGACAAGAAGATGACATATGACCTCTGGTCATACCTTGAAGAGGAATGATGAAACGACAATAAATCGAGATAGAAGAACCACCAGATCTAAGTGAAATTGAGCTCTCTGTTGTTATCATACAAATCGATCCGAACTGATAGTAATCAGTCAAGAAAGGTTGGTAATCGTGATCCTAGATCAATAGCCACATCTCTAATAACTTCTTGTAGAACTTCTTGGCAAATCATGTCCCGACCTAGGTAACAAATCTTTATTATAATAATATGCTAACCACAAATAACATTAAATCAGCCTGATTAATTTAATTACAATTCTAATAAATTAAGTTTCATGCATTATAGCTGCTACACATGCTTTCAACTTAATAATGAATCATGAAGAAATTTAAACTAATGAAAGATTTATTAGTTTAATTATTTGATTTGGTTATATAGTAAATATTGTACTAAAAAATAACTCCAAGAAGTTCTCAACGCGATTTCTCCGTATTTTTTAAATTCTATTTGAAATTCATGATCCCGAATTGGCTAACTTAATCATAATTTAATTACACAATTAATATTAATTAATTAATATGCAATAATAATTAATCGTAATCATAATTTAATTACACTTCTAATATTACTATTTTTAATTCATTTCAAAATTGTCAAGTATATTTAATTCTAAACAAACCTTCATAAATTTCAATCCATTTCTCATGCTTAATCCTAAAGCTATTATTAGCCTGATTAATTTAGTGATAATTATAATAATTCCTTCATACGTAATTGAATTAAAAATTAGAAAGTAAATTAAAGCATTGTTTCATATAGCAAGCAACAACGATTGAAAGAGAATGATGAATATTGAATAATCAGAATAATGATAAGGTTAGTGGGCGCAAATTAACATCGACGGATCAATGCTATTTTGCGCTCAACAACGTTATGATTATTTTGATGTAAATTTTGTCTGAAATGATAGGATGAAATTGTTCCATTCTTCTTCGCTTCTATCGAATTTCCTCCACTTCTTTTCCTTTCTTCTCAAAATTGATTTTACTTTTTTTTTGAAAGAAAAAAAAAAAAAAAAGAAAAAAAGTGCAAAGTCAATTTAACCTAACGATTTTTCTTTTTTTTTTTGGTTGAAATTCTTTCTCGTCAAATTCTCTTACTTCATAACGCTATTGAAAAGTAAGTTGAATAAAAAAAGATCGAATCGATTCTTTTATTTATATTATAATTAAATGCATGATAACAAAAATGATAATTTTTGGGAAGTGAATTTTTAAAGTGAAAACTTTCCATAGTGCACTAATTTTCAGCTGTTCATATTTCGTTTATACTTTATTCTAATATCGCTTGATAAAAATCAATTTAAGAAATTAAATTAAATTTTCTTTAATTTCTAGAAGCTCTTTCAGTGTATTGAATTACTTTTTTATACTTAAGTCGATAAGCGTAAGTTAAATTTTGTTAAATGACTGAAATTTCTTTTAGAATACTGTGGCGATGTTTATTAAAGTGAACCTTGCAAATTACCGAGAATTATTACGAATAAGTATGAATGGATATGTGAAATATTTACACGTGAAAAATTACGTGAAAAGTTGTAAAACGAAGATTTCAACAGACGTAAAATAAATTAATGAATGTTTTATTTAGCAAAGATAAAATGGTGTTTAAATGAGTGAAATTTTCATTCATTTCAATTGTTACCAAAATTTAATAATGCATTGCGTATTACACGTATATCACAAATGATATCTTGAAATATATTCTTGATATTACGAATAAGTATGAATAAATATTATTTAATTAATTAGCAAATGTAAAACAATGTAGAATCTGAAAAATATCGTACGATAAAAATAAACAACGAATTATCGTAAAAATTATTTCCATATAATCAAACAACTGGTTAATGAAAATAGACAAATGAAATAAAATAAAATAAATTAATTTATTATAAATTTGCTTAATTTCATGATTGTTTAATGCTTGAAGCATGATTAATTATTTGCAGTTTCTTAATTAAAGTTTTAAAGATCCTTAAAAGAAAAAATTATTATTATTATTATTATTATTATTATTATTATTATTATTATTATTATTATTATTATTATTATTAAATTATAATTAAGAGAGAGATAATAATGGTTTGGAGAAAAAATTTTTAAGAAAACAAAAGTTAAGAGAAAGTAAGGTTGGATGAAATGAATTAATCAATTAGCCATGTTAATATCACTTCAACAAATGTCTCAGTTTTCAGAGCTATCTGTGAAGCTTTTGAAAAAAACAGTTGTTGTGAAAACGATAAATCATTTTGTGAATGATATGGGTTGCATAGAATTTTGAATTATGATTTCAGAGGATTTCAACTTTTCAATCATTGATTAAAGTAAATTCTGGAATTTAAGCTAAATAAATTAACT
>JABVXU010000639.1:0-29263 GCA_013365365.1 Cruorifilaria tuberocauda
AAGTATCAGCTATCACAGAAGCTAGCAGTTTGCTTACGAATAGAAAGAAAGACTGTCACGGTCAAAGAAGATCGACGACAATAACAGGAAAGAAAGAACGACTCAAATATTGTCGAGGTTAAAGAAAGAAAAGAAAAGAAATTCCCGACACTGCTAATCAAAATATTGCTTATCTCAGTATGTTTTTATTTGTCTTATCTTCAATCATGTCATTTCGTATTACTTTTCTGCATCATCAATAGGTCAAATACTTTAAATTGATATTTTATTACTTTTTATTTTTTGTAAA
Organism: Cruorifilaria tuberocauda; assembly: GCA_013365365.1. Taxonomy (NCBI): domain Eukaryota; kingdom Metazoa; phylum Nematoda; class Chromadorea; order Rhabditida; family Onchocercidae; genus Cruorifilaria; species Cruorifilaria tuberocauda. The sequence continues at coordinate 290 of JABVXU010000639.1, forward strand.
TTTCAATTGAAAAATTAAAAAAGTAACTCTAATCGTTTCACTTATTATAAAAAATTTGCATATTTATTGGAAAATTTTAGTATAAAATAAGTGAAATATGAATTTTATTAGTATTACATTTGTATGAAAGTTAAGCAGACTGCCGTATTTCGTGTAGATTGTTTAGCTGTGTTTACTTTTTATCATATCATAGTGTTCTTATCAATAATGAATGATAATTGTGTATACCTGTATATTATTATATTTACCTGAATATTTCGTTAAAGTAAATTTTGTTTAATAAATATTGAAAGAAATCTATGACTGATGTTGTAGCTTTGCTTTGCTTTGATTCATTTGATACTTTCAGATCGAGAAAATTAAAATGATCTATTTTAGGTAACCCTAAAAATGGGTAATGTACTAAAACGAAGTCGTAGCAGGAAATCTACTTTCAATCATCCATTTTCATATCGTTTTTATAAAAAGAAAAGCAAATCATTCTCTCAGGTTTTAATTTAATTTTAAAACTTGACTGCTACACGGGAACAAGTAAAGTTCAGAAAACGTAAAATTGAATAGATTAAGCAGAATTATTAATAGATACTCATGTAGCAGAAATTATCCGGAAATTTTTATAAAAGCATCAAGAAAATATAATTTCATTTTGTTTAATTATATCACTATGATTAGAATTGATATAATATCATAAATATATGATTCAATTGATTCTCTTAGATGGAAAAAAATTAAAATGATTTATTTTAGGCAAATCCTAAAAATGGTTAATGTGATAAGATGGGTAAAACGGGTAATATGTTAGAATTCAGGAGGAAATAAAATTATTGAAATTATTTAGCCTAATGAAGTAAAAGTGGTAAATTTTGAGAAAAAGAAGAATGATTTGATTGAAACGGATTCATGGACAACGTTAGTTTACAATTATCAATCATTCTAACGATAGGAATTTTTTCAGTTATCTTCTGATAATCTAATATAAAGAGCATTAGAAAAGTTTTGAGCATGATATTTTTTACTTATTACAAAATAAATCGAAAAATTACATGTACAATAATAATGATAAGCTTAATAAATATTCGAATTTAATTTTTAGTATTAAATTGATAAAAATGATAATAATTGTTAAGAATATATAATGCAGATAATTTTTATCTGTGTTAAATTGATAAATCCTTATCAATTTAACATATCTTTGTCATTGATAACAATTCCGTTGAATATTACTATACAAATAATTAGGAATAAGTTACAGAACAATTGGTACCCGATCGAGCTTTAGCGTAAGCTATCCAACTGATGAAATTGAAGAAAGTATTGGTGAAGAAAGTACGACAACTCAGAATGACTTTATTCTTTCCCGCAGTAATGAAAGTAGAAGGTATTCTAGTAGCAATTTAACTTTAATCAAACATCGTTCGAGTCAATGAAAACATTTCCATCAAATAATAAGTACTTGAATGCAAAAAGAAAGTAAATTATTTCGAAGATTAAAATAATTAAAACGATAACTTTACAAATAAATTAACTTCCATATAATTTCAGGTCATCAACAATAAGTCATAATGTTTCAAATACATCTTCAGATTTTTCATCATTCAAAAATTTAAGCGATATATCAGAAAATACAATGATGCATCCAAGACTTGATGATATCCATTGGATGGACGATGTCCGGAAATACCATGAGCACGAACCTGTCTTCCGTAAAAAACCCTTCGTATGCAACCAACTTCACAGACAAGAATTCCCTCTAATTCATTTACCATCATGAACAAAAAAACATACCTTTGTCTTGGATACTTGAAATAGTTTTTCTCTCCAGTCTTCAGTTTTCTCTCCTTTGCTAAATTTTATCTCTATAATATCAATATCACTGTATTATAAGTAGTACCTCAATAATATCAGTATCACTTTATCAGTATCATGTACAAGGAGATTTTACTTGAAATTAGTTGAAAATTGAGCGAGAATTTCCATCGTTGTTTTTGTTTTACCTGTAGAGAATGATTCTGATTGATATACGACCAATCAATTGATAGCGATTGAACGACAACTCGTAACAATTATTCCCTCTAAATCATCTCCTTCATTTCTAAAATATTCTCTTTCTTTTTTAACTTTCTTCCAGAGAAAAAGCATTATCAACAGATTCCACTGCAGCATTAATTATCATATTATTATCATAATGATTAATACGTAATGAATAGCGTACTATGAATTAGGTTCAATAAAAATTGAAATTTACATACTTTTCCCACTGTAAAGGTATATAAGTAAAGTACTGAATGCGTAGAACAAAAGAAATAATTACAATTTTTTTTTTAATTGATATCTTTTGCAAGAAAGAAATAAAGAATCCTTTCTCTCATTTTAGAATAATTATTTCTGATGATGATTAACGTGAATTATTCAAATAAGTATTACAGAAGGCAGCGTTAAAGATACGACCACGCCGGATATTTCCACAGTTGAAATGGTGTTGCCTGTATCATCGATGGGCATTAAGACAAATCCCAAAATCTTACAAGGGTATGTACTTCTAAATTTCACTCCGAAATATAATACAAAATAACTTAAATCATTTTAAGTATCGTATAGCTTTTTGATAAGATCATTATAACGATTTTCTAATAAAAAAAAACAAAAAGAAATAATGATAAAGATGATAACAGTAGAAAAAGTTAGAAAAAGAAAAAAAACTTCAGTTAGAAAAACTGATTTAATTGCTCAGGTAAAATTAACTGCGTGGAAAAAAAACTTATCATAAGCGGAAAAAAACTTATCAATAATTTTGATTGCATAACTGATTGTGATTATTGATAATGAATAATGCTGTAAACGAGAAATTCCGTTATTTTTATCATTGCTGCTATCACTTCATTTAATATCATTGAAAAATTATTTAGATTAAATTTAATGAAAATAATAATAAATGAAAAATTGATAATAATTTAAAAGCAATAATTACAGGAAAAGATGTATTAAATCCATACGTTATAACAGCGTTGGAAGAGAAAAGTGATATTGATTTGAATTCATCCGATTTAGAACGTGGCATATTTTACCTGAAATGTACCAATTGCTAATCAACAATCTTTTATATGATATGCATTAACTTCTAATTGATGATTATTACTATAAGTTTAATATTGAAATAAAGATTTCTGTTTTTTTCTCATCCTCGCCAACAATATAGAAAATTTACTATCCATCATTTTATGCGTTAATTTTTATTTCTTGATTGAAAAGCTGAAAAAGCCAGTTATAATAATAATGTATTTGGAAGTATGAATAATTCTTGAGGAACAGATTTACTTGAATTCATCGATTGATTCTTTGTTATACTCACCGTGAAATGTGTAAAAGTATATTATTGATTCATTCATAATTCTTCTTTTTTTTACCTGTGAAAAACAAGTGATGCAACAACAAAAATCATGACAAGGACAAGAAGGCACATATATCTAACCCTGATATAACGCTCATAAAATCATTAATGATCTCATGAAATATCAACATTAAAACAGCACATCTTGTAAAAAGCATAGGATAACACAAATTCGGCCAATTCTGATATTTCTAGAAATAGCATCCAAAAGAACATTAAGAAGATATGATCTTTTCAATCAATTTAAGATCGTTTTATCTGTTCTCTTACCGATGCCATTTCTATACAAGAGATCAGCTAAACAAATACCGGTTTGAAGACAACAAATCTTAAAAGAGGACAGAAATTTGTATAAACTTTCAAATAGTGAATAACAACAACTTCAACTAACAACTAATAATATCAATATTATTTTCAAATAAAATATTACAGAAAGATGCAATGATCACAACCACTGTTTCTTCCTTAAATATGGTGACGTGTCCGGAACACTCCAAAGAATAGCTTCTCCGGGACTTCCAGCTGAACGAATGGATCGATTGGACAATGGTGTTATATTTGGTGAGTACCGTTCTACAATTTTTTCTATATTAATAATTTTTATACTTCCCATGCCGATTTCAGAACAGTAAAATTCTCACCATCTTTTTGTCTAATAATTTTATTCTCATTATTTCCTTTCTAAGGTATATGCAAATTTACGATACCTAAGTTGTACGCAAAGAATAATTCAAGAAAAAAAAATTTAACCTAGATAATCACTAGCAAACGATCCATATGTGGTATTAGAATCAGAAGTAGAGAAGGAGCTGAAGAAATAAGATGGAAAGCTGAATCCTCTGCTATATGCTGAAATATTTAATTTATACAAGTAAAAGCTAAAGATTTAAATGAAGAAAATTGTAAAAACAGAAGAACGGTGACTTAAAATATAGGGACAATTTTTTTGCAATTATCCATTCATATATAATAGCATTCGTAGCATGAATGCGCCGAAATATGAAACAAGACTGAATTTTAAACTGTGTCATGCTTGGTCAATCAAGAAATGATTGAAAGTATAATTGCAATAAAATACCTATCAACGCGACGAGAAGCCCAGCGATAAGAAGTGTTGCGCATACTTGAACAACTGTAGATTCCAGAAATGATCGAAGGAGACCAATAAAATGATCGGAAGCTATAATACTTTTAGTTCCAAACGACAGAGTATGGTATTTACGATAACAGCATAGTAAAAAAGTGTAGAAGAAATGAAAGGATAGAAAAAATTAATGCAGCAAGTAAGGTACCACGTAAAACAGTTTTTGAAGTATCTCCATGAAGAACGATAGTTACTGGTACTAATTCAAGCTGTCCTGTGATTGCATTTCTGATTGTAATATTGCACTTATCCAACAGTTCTTGCCACAAAAGTACGGAATTCATGTCCAACTAAAATGAACTTTTGCTTGAGAGCAGCATGAAAAGGAAAGGAACTGAGCTATCCCTTTCTTCTTTAATATCTATTTTTTTTATTTTTACTGAAATTAACACATACCTCAATGCGATAGCGTAGTTCAGTGAGTGATACCGATTTAATTTTTTTTAATCGCAAAACACCTCCTACGTCAGCTTCGACTGATATTTTACTAATAATAGATGTGGATGATCGTATAACTAAATCAGCTTCCAAGGCGTTTACATTGTTTAAACGTATCTCACGTTGCATGACTTCAAAACGTGAATAGAAAGTAACTATTACACTTGCCTCTTTTACCTGAAATATTCTCCAAAACTGTTTACTTATTTGAAATCATCCTTTAACCTTTGAAGTAAATAAAGCGAATTGCCTATCCTTCATTCTATTGCGATTGATTTCACAACGAGAGTAGTATGAGATGAAAAAAGATATATGTTAAATCCTTCAAACCTTTCCAGCACGATTCCAAATAGCGGAGATATTTAAATCAAGATTTGGGTATTCGATTAAAGAAACCGGTTCCTCGAATGTCTGTTCCACCAGGATACAGCCATATTTACCTGAAGAAAGCCAAGTTTAACTAATTTTACCGAAAAGATTCTTTAGTCTCGTCTGTTAATTACTGCATGACTAGATAAGCTGTTACAGATCTTAATTCGCAATATAAGTACCTTCATATTTCCCTAAATTCAAAAATTACCTAGTTGGCAAGTTCGCTTCAATAAAAAAAATCTGCAGATTATCCTATTACTGATAGGGAAAAACCCACATCTTCAAACTCACAAAACGGAATGAAATATTAACCCAGTTTAGCAAAAAAAGCTGAATGAAATATTAACCTAGTTTAGGAAGAAAAGCTGAACGAGCAGCAAATAAACTTGTTGCCAACACATTCACTTTCCCCATGAAACGGATAATACAATCAAAAGGTGCATCCAAAATTAGTTTCTCCAAAAGCGTGGGCGCGCAATCTGAATCCCGTGAAATTACTATTTTAATATTTATGAATATGTGATGTTTGAATGCAAAGCTACAAAAACACGTCTGTGCTACGTTATTACCCTTATAAATTAGTTTATGAGAGCTGTAATATTTCAGAGAAGCTTTGACTTAACTGAAACATTAGAATAAATACCATCGGATATCGAAACGTGAAAAGTAATGTGGTACCATAAAATTTCTTATTTCTTCATCAAATAAAGTTAAGATTCAACAAATAATCATACAAAAAAGAAATAATGAGAAAGATACCATAAATATTAGATGGATTTTGTTCATTACTGTCAACGATTACTGGGAACAGGTACTGATGGTTCTTTATGTTCGAAACAAACTGCGGTGCTGATACAAAACGGAGCGATTTTGCAGAAACAACTTTGCGCTGCAAGGAATATACGCTCATATAAAGAAACAAAGGGTCTGCGCAATTTGAAAGAAACAAAATTTTCATTGTAATTAATATAATTAAAATGCACCGAAATTAAAAACAACATTAATATAAAAGAATTTCCATCTAGATTCACCACGTCATGAAATACAGGTATTTATTTGATTCAGTCACACAATGATAGTATTACGTGACCAAAGGAAAATAATATGTATACAACTCATGATTTTTCTGATTAAATTTTTCTGATTAAACAAAACATCTATAGAAAAATTTTCATTATTAATTTAAGAATTGATACCTTAGTAAAAATGATTTGTTTCTGGGAGTCATATGAAGCAACTACGGTGTTACCCGCATCCACTGCTATAGCAATCCCATTTTTTTCATCGAGAAATTGAAAATGTCGCTTTCCATCTAATTCTTTCCATCCTAATATTGGTAGTGGTGATTTGAAACAGATGATTTCGGAAAGAGCCACAGAATGAACTGATGGCCTGATTATATCACCCACTGGAAGTCGAAGAAATACACTTAGATCCGGATTTTTCCTATCCCATACCTCAACGAAATGTATGGTAATATTTCGAAATGATAATATCATAAGGAACATCAGAAGTATCTTTGCATTGAGTAATTGACTCCTCTAGCGCATTTCGAGATGAGAAGTAATAAATTAGATATAAAAAACAATAAGCTTGGATGATTAAATCCAGAAAATATGGACCAACTGCTTTGTTAATAAAAAAATATCACGAAAAAAGCAATTAATTAGCTCACTTTAAATACCGTTTCTCCAGAATCCTTTAAATGAATGTCGAATGAAGTGTTAGCATTGCTAGGATGGATTTCCGTCAAATCAAAGCTATAAAAAAATTAGTCTCTGGGAAAAGCGAAAGCAAAAAGAAGGCAGAATGAGCTATAATTCCATAGCTGATATATGTTATATAAACATCATTCTTTCTTAAATTTTAATAAACAGTTATAAATGGACTAAAATAGGAAATAGGATGTAAATTTCAAAAATTGAAAACACACAAGAAAATTAGAATGAATTTAATAAAATAGCACGCACCGATGAGGTCTATAATTTAGCGAATGTTTTGCAGAATCGAACAAACGGCCAAAGTGGTCTCTTGATTCAACATCAACGTGAAGGCGATAACCGAGAGGGTAAACTGTCAATGGATTTTCCAATATTTCGGAACATTTCACTTTCAGATGAAGCGACATTACCAAAGTGATCTGTAATTTTCATTCTCCAAGTAAATGCGATGACAATATTATTAAAATATAGCACAGAATGAAAAGAGAATACATTATGCATGGAAGTGATATACTTTTTCAGTTGGTTGTATTTATTAACCTCTAATGAATGGATTCATGTTTTAACGAAGCGGTGTTCTTGCAAAATAAAACAAGTGTGCTGCGCAAACTAAATTACAAAACTTACGGAAACTGGTAAATAAATGAGTTCCTTATGAGGATATTTTGTTTCCTTCAATGCCAAAACAGCATCACCAACAGTGTGAGCTAATAAAGTGCTGTTGCTATCACCGATAATTGATAGATAAACAGAATGTTCAGGTGGAATCATAAATTGTACTGAGCTATCTTTCCTAAAAGAATTAAATTTTAACAATATCTTAGTATCTTATTCGTCTTAATATTAAAGAAAAAAAATGCAATAGAAGTCGAGAAAATAAATGAAAAGCACTGACGGCAGGTTTCACTAATAAACAAATACAGTGCAATCACACTCGATATATAATAATAAACTATCCGAAACGCTGCAGGAATGGCTTTGAATTATGATATTGAATTATTGAAATGTATAAAAAAGGAGTTGAATAAAGCTCTACTGCGTAATTATCATCTTAATAATATCGAGAATCATACAATGAAAACAAGTCTCAAAATGACCTGTTACTTTTCAAATCAAGTTCTGCATCCGGAGAGAGACGTAATGCGTGAGGATATCGCGGTGGAACCGTTAACTGTAACGGTTCAATAACTGTCAACATCACCTGATCTTCATAATGTTTAACTTTTTTGGAAAATGCCTTTGAATTTTCAGAAGCGGTCACCAGTACGTGAATTACCGCCTGCCCAACTGTTAGTGCTTCTAGGTCTATTTGAAACCGATTTTCCGATGATTCAATTACAAAAGTCTGCAAATGATATTATCCTTAGATTAATTTTGGCCAAACCGAAAAAATCTGTTGCTACACTCAAAAATCTTTCACAGTAAGCCAGGTGAACTTTAACCAGTCTGCTATTCCAACAGTAATAAATGATGAACTACATTGTATCTCTTGCCTAATGGATATGTTACATTGTAAATTATAAATAAGTTTTAGACGAAGATTCCTAGTGCATTTCTTGACAAATCCTTTTAAAGAGTAGTAGTGAATACTTACATCAACTGGCGATACAGCCTCGATGATTCCTGGTGTAGTGATTCTCCAAGAGATCTTTAATGGATATAGTGCACCACCGAACGAAAATGGTGTTTCATTTTCATTAAGACCGTCAACACGAGCCCATCCCTTTTGACCGACTTGGATGCGTGATGTAGAAAGGTATATATGAACTCCGGTGAGTAATACTGTTTTAACAACGACATGATCCTAAAATAGTTGTTTTCGTAAAATATCTCTATTGCATATGACTGATTTCAAAAGCCACTATTTAAATTTATTTATGAACGCATAAAATATATATCATATTGATGAAAGTGTGATTTTTTAAAACAAATATGAAAATACTTCAATAGCTGAAGCAGTATTGTCCAGATTAACAGAGCCTATAATATTTGCATATCCAACTGCTTTACTTGTTACCAGTCCATCTGATCCTACAATAGCTACTGCTGTATCATTGAGACGATATTGCACAGATGGCAATGGCTGAGGTCCACCAGATACTTCCAACTGCAATGAAATAACTGTAAGCAAAAAATCACTACTGTTTTAAATGAACGTTTGAGACCTACTAATAACAATACTTATAGAGGAATCTGAGCTCTTGGACTATAAAAAATAAAGTACGTCTATTCTCTGTAGTGAGTTTCTATTATAATTCCAAACTGCATTAATTTATAAAATACAGAGTATTTTAATAGTTTTTCATTAGTTAAGAGGCAATATTCAGTAGTACCTGGAAAATAGAATTAGGAATAAGAGTTATCAGTTTTGGTTGCAGTTGCAAAGGTGCATAAACTTGAATGCTATGAGATTGGCTTTGTAATACTCGTCCACTAGCCCGCCGAGCGGAAGCGCGAAGTGTCACAACACCAATCAGATTGCCTCGTAAAATGTAATGTAAGGCATCAACCCTTAAATAAATTATATTCAGTGGTCGAAGCTTTGAAAATTTATATTTCCAACGGTGATTAGCACCCACTCATATGATACGGATATCTGTAGCTGATAAACTCAATAAAGAATTTCTTTTTGAATGGAAAATAAAATACCTAGTTATTTCTAAAATATTCGATGATGCATTCAGCTGTACATTCATAATATTAGCATCGTCCGTTACGAAGAAAAGACCTTCCATATCACGAATTTTAAGGTGTAGTTCTTGTTCAGTGTTCAACGCTATCTACAACAGAAGATCTCATTAAAGATATAATTTATAAGCAGTGAATTAAACGATCATTTTATTTGGTCAGAGTGGGGGGATTTGGATCATTTCCAGTTCTTACTACTGGAAAATCAGACCAAATTAAATAGATGAGGATGTCAGTGCTCTAACGGTTTATAAAAATCTGGACTTTAAGAAATAGTACTTACAAATCCGGGTACTTCGATCAAAATCTCTTCCACATCCGTCACCGAAATGGTAGCTGTGAAGTTCTGGTTAAGACATAAGTCCAAAAATTGGAGCTTTGATTTACCAGCAGATAATGGACGAACCTTTAAAGAATGTTATCATTAAACTGCATGAATTCGCTTTGGATGGTTAGTTTAAAGGTTTTTTAATAATTTAACCTAGTAAAAACAGTGTAAATTCGTCACCTGAGTAATTCCGTCGGATATCTCGGCGTCTAACACATTTGAATCATAACCTATCAAAGCAAAATGTCCCGAACCACGTTCCAGTCGGATACCTTTTGAAGCACTCTTCTCGTTCAGCAGTACGACTACAGACGGCACTGCTTCCGCATCTCGGACCAAATCTGCCTGCATCTTACTTTTCAACTCTTTTGGTAAATGAAGTTGTCGATCTCCAACCTTATATCTTTGAGTTGATGCGATAATTTCTACAGTGCCAGTGATTTTTCGTGGTTTCAGAATACCGCGTACTAAATGTTGAAATGATTCAGATATTGAATGTGTGTAGATAGAAAAAAGGTTTTTTTCTTTAACTAACTGAATAAATTTCTTGATAAATCTCAAACCTCATAATGTTGTCATTGTAAAAACACCTATTATTTTAAATGAACAGATGTGTTTTAGGTCAAAAATAATCACAATTCTTCCATTTCTCAACAAACTAATCAATAATATTATTAATGTAACTCTCAAAAAAGCTACCTTCGCTTAATCCGCTTTCCTTATCTTCTTCCACGTCCGCTATATTTTTATCACTTACTTTCCAATTCACTTTTAGAGAAGTAAACGAATCAAATTGCTTCTCTAACCCCATGGATGGCCCCGATTCGCAATGTCCAAGAGCTGATACTGCTAACGTGGATGGTTGACTGTAGCTGGCAGCACGCTACAATATATAAGAAGGTATAGAGATTTTTTTCAGTCATTTTTTGATTTTTTAGAATGGAGGAAAGGACATTGTTGATGAATCGATGGAAATGTACGAAGAAAAACTAATAAAACTTTTACTAACAAAAAAAAAAAACACAAACCACGTTTGCCGGACATTTATTTTGAAGCGGTCTTAACAGAGATAACGATAGTCGTGTTGGCAAGCCACAACATACTCTTATTTTTGTTTGAGCTTTAGCGGGGAGCAGATTTGTGGAAGAAGCTCCGTTACCAACAACAACTAGGATAAGCTGAAAGTCAAAATGGTACCATATTCTAAAACAAACAATATTTTCCTTCGAAGAGATCGGTTCTTACAAGGATTACTGAAACAATTTAAGAACTAGCAGGTGAAATCTTTCCAAAAATCCCCTTTCTTTTGTGATAACCTATCAAGGTTGAACTACGAAATAAATGAATAAAAGTTTGCAATATTCTAATTAATACATAAAAAGCATACCAAATCTCCTTTATTATCTTTACATGTGACAGTAGTTTGTCTATCCTGAGAAGAAACATCACCGCTACTGATCAAATTTGATGTGTCACTGTAGATCACTGGAAAACAATACCCTCAGAACATGAAAATTGAATTCGAAATTCCATACAATTACAGAAAAGGTAAATTACCAAATTACATTTTGAATAATATTTCGATGGATCCAGAATCCACGGTCTCGGACCACCAGATGTACGGATAAAAAAGCTACTTCCAAGCATAACGAATACTTCTGCAGGTGTTTCTAGCTAAAAAAATCCATTAATCTAGCATAAAAACCATTCGTTTTAAATATCTTCTCTTCTTAAAATATACAGTAAATGGGAAATCGGTAATGACGATATTAATTTTCAATAAGACACCAAAGTTATAAAAGTTTTGAAGAAACATAATACACAAGCCTTCAATGGCAAATAAGCAGAAATTTGAGCCGATGCAGACATATTACCAAACTGAACAGTTGCAGTTGTATCACCAGAAGCAATAGCAGTAAGTGTAAAACCGCAACAACTATCATCGTATAAAGGCATTTTCCCGCAACCACCTGAATATTTATAGCTATATGATTATTTTAATGTTCGCAATATGAAAAAATACACACATGTACACAAATTAGACACCTTGATTTTCCCAATATAAAAGATTTTGGACTTTTCATTAAACAATTTACCTGATGCTATCTCAAAAATATTCTTATCCTTTATTACCATCGACATATCAACACGACGACAATCGGACATTATCACTTTTTTACCTCCTGAATTGGCGTAAAGAGAAATATACAGGATTAAGTTACTACCAACCTGAAATATAGTAAGGATATTAAATTAGAACGGTATTACCAATTTTACTTATTTTAATATTAAACAATCTATTATTTTCATGTCTAGTATCCTTTATATTTCAATATCCATTATTACTTTTGCCATTTTCGCTTCAATTCATATGTGTCAGCAATGATGATCAAATATGTATATATATGTATTACTCAATGCTTTGTCTTAAAATACAAAGAGAGGAGAATGAAAAGCATGGTGGTCATTATATGTGGAATAAAGCCTCGCACATCAAAATAAGCAATGATTTAATAACGATGATATTAAAACCTTGATTGGACTTTTGTAACAAAGTAGAAAATCTCTACTGAACATTAGACAATATTCAATTCATTTAATATACCTCGGCTTCCAAATATGATTTACCGAAAGCAATTCCGGTTGGTTGTAAAACATGAACAATTGCTTTTCCAAAATGAGCACTATTCTGAGCATCCTGTGCAATCACTTCTGTCGTACCGAGTTTTCCAGTCAACAGAATCCCAGCAGAATCTATTGAAGCAATTTCCGGATCCATACTTGACCATGTGAATGATCCTGTACCGCCTTGTGCCTGAAAAAGAAACTTGTATCAGTACAAAGTATATATTTAGTATAACAACACCTAAACCATAATATTTGAAATATATTACAAGAAACAAACCGAAAGTTTTTTGAAATGGATTTTCTTAGCATCGATGTATGGGAAGGCGACGAAGGGTGGTATCACTTCAATCCGCTCTGATATCACTGCTGTTACTTCATCCTTTACCGATGATGATATCTTTGATTCTCCTTTCTGTAAAATAGAAATCACAAGACACTATTTTAATGAAATTTATTTCTCTTTTATATATGAGCTATAAATAATGAAAAATGAGGTATGAAAATGGATTAATACAATAAATATTCATGAAGAAAGCTGCAGTTTTCTAATGCTTCATATTTGGAAGTATTCGATAATAATAAAAGATCTAACCGAACTCATGACTGATATGAATGCTGCTCGTAGCTCTACACTCCCACTCTTTATAGTTTTAACACTTATATACGTTCCATTGCGTGATTTACTTATCACTTTGAAGTATTCCTCAGGTATGACACTTTCGAAAATTGCGTTCTGTAAGATATGCTATTAAAAACCACATGAGAAAATAAAGAGTAGACAAAAAATTAAATCTTATAGAAAAAAAATGAATTTATAAACAACCTCTGGAATATATATGATATTATTATCAGTATCAGTCACAACAAAAGAAATATCATATTCGCGTCCTATTTCCAAATACCATAAATCGCCACTAATTTTTATATATAAACTTGATGGCTCAACAACATGAATTCGAGCAGATGGAGGTTTTGGTGCATTCAATGACTTCACATCTGGAAAATGAAGAAATCATATTTTTACATCGGCTTATAAACCAGAAACTTAAATTAACAAAATCCGTTTAGCTACCAAGTATTTCAGAAACTGAACCGTGTCTGTCAAAGTAAAGATCACATGCTCACCGATCGCAGACAATCTTCAGAATCGATAAAAAAAAGGTAAAGAGGCCTAAATAAATCGAAGAATAATGTAATAACGATAAATTTAATACAAGATAACAACATTCTAGTAATATTTTAAAAAATCTAACTTTTGTCAATTAATGATATTTCGGTTATTCCGTAATTTACAGCTGTGACAATAGAAGATGATGAATTCAGGGAACAGATTCCTGTATCTTTAATCAATAATTGATACTGTTTTGAAGGTAAGCGTATTGCTGCAAATGAAATATGTATATATTATGATTAGCATGAATATTATTCTCAAATATATTCTCGACTCATAAAATAAATTAGAAATGCAAGCTATAAATAAGATATAAAAGTCGTACCTTCTGTACCACCCTGTTTAACTATTTCTCCGGTATAGTGCACTTCTGATCCAAGCAGAAGAAATATATCTTGAGAAGGTATTAGTAAAAGATTTGCTATTACTACAAAATCCACGCTTCGAGGTTTCACATCCTTGAAAGAAAATCACTGGTCATCCGCGAACGCTACATGTAAACAGCAATTAATATAACAAGTACAATATTACGAAAAAAATAATAAACCTTAAAGTGCGGTTCGACTAGTTTCACTTCCAAAATAGCAGCACCCGTAGATATACCTTCAACTAATATCACATGGCCTGGAAAATCAGCAAATATCTGCACGATTATGAAAACCAAATATTTGACAGATTACTTATTTATGGACCATCAGGCGCTTTTCAGCAGAACGAAGGAGTTAAACATGAAATGAGAAATGCATTTTAAAGACTAGCTAATAACCTTCTTCATACTTTTTTTATTCATACTATTTTTAAATAAACTAATGAGAAACCGGATAAAAAAAAACTAACCACGCTTTTTATTCTCTTCCAAAAAGCGTACACCATCAGGTGCTTCATATTTTGATTGCGAAAATGGTACAATTCGAAGAGGCTTTTCCGATGAAGAAGATGATTTCAAATGCCACTCAAATGGAATTTCTTCAATACTAGTGAACATATCGCCTATAAATTCCTAATTTAAATTATCATAGCTAACTGTTTTGTCTAAATTTCTATAACTTAAAAAGAATAAAGAGAGAATAAAATCTGACAATAAAATCTTTGCAACGAAAAAAAAACATCTAATCGTCGGTGACATTTTAAAAATATTTAAGAAGTAAACAGAAACAAAAAAATGCATATTAAAAAGAAAGGACGACGAATAGCCAACATTTAACCTCGTCCTCTGAAACAAATTACCAGAATCTTCTGAAATTATTCGAAATTTTAATCAATAAGTGAAAGCCAAACAACATAATTTTTCTCTTATATTACCAGCTCACTTTATTCAAAAATTTAGAAACGTTAGCAATTACCAACCTTCAGCATTATATGCTAGCACAACCAGTTTTGCTGGTGATGCATCCAGAAACAAGACTTTTGTAGTGGTTGAAACTGTTATGCTTCGTATAACGTCAACTGTTACACCACAGCTCAAAACTACACCAGCATCTGCAAGAAAAGCATTTGTAGTAAAGCCTCTAATTAAATACTGCGCCGTTAGTAAGAATTTAACTGAATATTGCTTCTAAAGTACCATTTTAATTGCGAAATCGGAAAACTGAAGTAATTACCTAAAAAATTTGGAATAAATACTGATGGCGAAATCTGCAAAACCTATGATAATGAATAGAAGATAGAGCATAAACTCTAACATTAAAGAAGTTTCTATCATCAAATAAATTTGAAAAGTTGTAAGCACATATGCCCAAACCAAGACAAAATTCTAACTTCTCAATTTTTAATTTGATTTCTGAGCAGCAGACAAACTGGCTAAGTATACCTTTATCTTCAGCAAAAACAACAGCCATCTGCTCCTCAGCATATTTCGAAGTAGCACTAATCTGAGCTTTTGCTGAACAATCCTTCGTTCCTACCGGATCTATTGCTTTTACTGACACAGTATCTGGTCGAGTTGATCTCCTAAAATATCATTTTTTAACTATTTCGAGATGCCTACCAATCAAAAAGCATATCGGTATCTTAGATTCCAATATGAAAATTGAACAGAAAACCTTTCACTTTTTGAACATTTGATTTAATATTTCTAATGCTTGCTAGATACTTATTTGTTTGACCAGCTTAAAAAAGCAATAAAATACACTGAGAAATTACCACGTGAAACATCCGTTTGCTGGATCACTGACGATTAGGTCAAAAGTCACTTGAACAGTGGGATGATACGGCAACAACACTCGTGGCACATTCAACCGATAACCAGCTGTTAGCAGTACTAGGTAACATAACGAAAACAACAAATGATAAAATTTAGACATCTATCTGAAAAATGCATATATACATTAATTGTATATTACGATATTCTCTTGTAGCCGTGTGTATATACAGACATTTCAGTCGATCATCAAAATGTCGAACTTCTGACTGAATTCGATATTAACCATCCGGATAGACTACACGCAATAATATTCTAGCAATAATATTTCAGTATTAAAAATGATCAGCCTAGCACGAAAAATGGAAAGTTCACAATCCCACATAAAAAACTTCCGGTGTATTTGGTAGTTCAGCTTGATAATTAAAAGTTACGAAGGTAGTATCTTTTACTCTTCCTTCACTTTATCAACTATTCTAAGCTACTGATAAATTTAGTAATATTGCTTTTCTCTTATGATTATCTATTTTCACATTCCAATTTCAAAATAACAAGTATTTTAATGTTTCACAAAATTCAAAAAGTACTCAAACTTTGTCAATTTAATTTCGAAAAGTATTCTTTATAGGATAATGGAAAAAACTAGTACTTTCAAAAATCAGAAGAAAGAAAAAAAGGTTGAGAAGAGGAATGTTGACAATATTTGATTTTTCCGCTTTCACTAAATTTACTTCTCCAAACGTATTCATAATATAAAGGAAAAATAGATGAATCGACCATCACAAAGAAAAAATAATGAACCTTTTCCCCAAAACAACCAGCTCAATCAATATAATATTATTAATTGTATGAAATTCAAAATCACCATTTGAATGAGAATTCAGCGGTAAAATTCATGTTGAAGAACAATAGCGGTAAGAAAATTATCATTTCAATTTTTTGTTAAGTTCATAATTGATCGTGAAAGGTCTAAAGTTTGAATTTATCATTTAAAACCAAAAAATTCAAACTAGAAAAGTCTAAGATCCAAAAAAAAACACCCATAATTAAACTTCCGAATTTCGTAAGATGGAAAAAGTGAGGGAAGACGATGGGTTCACGATCCGAGCCGTGAAACACCCAAAACTCCGATCCGATGATTCAGACTATTTGATATGCTTACCAGCAGTTTCTTCTGGTTCCGGAATTCTGGCCTAGGAACTTTTGCTAAGAATCAGTGTTGTCATGACAATCGCGGGAATAGATTAAAGGATAATTGAGATTTTTCTACACGATAAAATGACGTATCTACGTGGAATTTACGAAACATACGTATTGAATAATGGAAATGTTGAAAAGTTAAATATTGAATTTAATTTTTCTTATATAAGTGATATTGCTGCCGAATGATTTTTAAATTTCTATTAAATTAATTTACAATGTTTAGTGATTTAGTGCAAATACATTGGTTTACAGGTAATACTTCATAATACTTCACTTTTCTTGAAGCATATGTTCGAGAAATCTTCAAACTTTTTGTTTTGCTTTCTGAGCATTCATACCTAACTTTCTATTTTTTCATATTTTTACAATTTACTAATAGTAATAGAATAACTGCTTATTGTTGCTTTCCTATTTTGAAATTTTCACTTATTACATGCCATCGATGAAATGAAATTCTATAAAATAGAGCTGAAGTATATTTTTGTGTATTTTACTGTAGTATATATAGTATATCCAGGTCTATATTTCCTTCTATTCAAATGCTCATTTCATTTAATAATTCAAATAGTTTTATAATTTACGAAGAACATGCTTTAAATATCTTTTCACTTTTGACAATTTCGATTCTCTTTAAGGTATTTGAAAAATAAGCAAATAAGCAAATTTGTTTGATACATTCATATTCCAAGCTAACTGTATCATTCTGGAATCTTTCTTAGTCATATATACTATAAAATTTCCTGCTTTCAACTTTTTGTCATGTCATTTGAACTGGAAATAATTTCTGAAATAATTAATATTTAAAGGATGTTATCAGTAGTTCTGTGATTGCTAATGATTATCACTTCCTGTCATTCAATATCAGCAGGATTCAATGAATATTGAATTTCGTTTTTGTTATTCTAAAGTATTTATTTCTGTTTGGAATTTCATTTTTTGATAACACTGATAAAAGCTGGACAGTATTGACATTCATGAATGCTTTATTCCTCTTCGAGTTATGTTCAAATTCTACAATTTAATATTTTTGATCACTTAAATTTGCAAATATTCGATTTCGTATTTCTTCTCTTGTGGCACAATATTTGATCACATGGATCAAAATATTCAAATTGTTCAATTTCAACAAAAATATTTTCCACAACTTTCATTAGTTAATCTCTCAAATAGTATCAATATGCAATAAGCGTTTTCGATTTCAAATCAACAGAGCTGATAAGATTGCATGCAAATCCGAGATTATTTTCCAGCACAAAAAGACTATAAAATATGCAAAACATCAAACAAACTTTCATCTTAATCCAATTATTTTGCTTTCATTTTGTTGCACAATAACAGATTAGAGCCATGAACTTCCCATGATAATTTGATAATTCAGAAATTGTATTATCACTTAATCTCTACTAATGATCGTAAATAAACTGTTTCAAACTGTCCCTGACATACCTTCAAAGAATTTTGCTTTCCTTAACAGTATCAACAGTTACTTATATTTCTGTTGAATATGCAGTTCAGACAAATTTTCCTTCTGCTCACTTTAATTTGCATCATTTCGCCGAATCTTTGGGTAAGTAATAAATGATTTTCACAAGTATGAGATATGAATAATCTCAATATAAATTATATTGATAAATTAATTGATAAGCATATCGATAAATTAATGATAAGCAATGGATTAACGAGATTCCCACTGTCCCTATCTACTATCTAGCAAAACCACAGCCAAGGGAACAGGCTTGGCAAACACAGCGGGGAAAGAAGACCCTGGTGAGCTTGAATATTAGCTGTAAAAAAAAAAATATTCCGATCACTTATTGCGAAATTCAATTTCTTATTTAATTTCACAAATTAGATTCATTTCGAAATCAGACGAAAATTAAATCTCTGCAAAGTATAATGAGTTTGTTGTTTATGCAGATTGGTTATTTAATTTTTTTAAATTTAGGTCAGCAGAATTTTTGTGGTTATTCGTTTTTGAATTTTTCTTCTCCTTTGTTGGTTCCGTTTCAGGTTTTAATAAATTTTACAGGTAGATGGAGAAAACGATGCTAGAGATCGTGATGAATCACCGCTTGATGCGATGTCACGTATCAGTAAAGTCAATCTGATCGCACTTGAAACATTCGGCGAATTAAATCAGTTTTGGGGTAACGTAAATCGACTTCTGTTACCGTTAGCTGAACACATTGAACGTGCACTGTTGTCGTTGCTACGTGCAATCTTTCCTCAAATATTTGATGATTTGAATCCGTCGGATATCGCAATAGATAAAGTAACTCGTCCGTCGGATAAATCTGATGCACTGATCAAAGAACTGATTGATGTTATCATGAAATCAGCCAAAGGAAATCGTACTTCAGTTCATAATTAATTTCTTTCCAGTAAATCTTTTTTTTACAGACCTAAATTGAAATAATCCTGCTTCATTACTTTTCTTTAATCTAGGATTCATTTAAGAATACAATTTAAAGTTTGATCAAGTTCCTTCTCTCTTTTACATCAGGACAGAATGTTATTTCTCACACTTATTTTGTCGTTCCTTCAATTTTAAATCTTGCAAAGTTTGTTTTTGAAATGTTTATTCAGTAATCAAAATAAATGTTCGTTAAAATATAGTTCTCAAAAATTTTTTCTATTTCCAATAGTTTGTTATTAAAAAACGAATTGATCACATAATCAAATTAATAAAAAATTTATCGAGAAACGAAATCATGGAATCATCAAACGTCATTACAATTTATTTGAACAGAGAGTGATTGGAAATAGATCAAAATTTGCCTCTAATCTTGTTAAATATGAATAGCGTAAACAAACCAATCAGAAAATAACTAATAAATTTTCAGCTTAATATAATTAGAATTTCCATAAGGAATTGAAAGAGATATTTTAAAATATTTTGAATAGCGCTTAAGAAAACACCCCAGAAATATTATTAAGAATTTATAAAAAAGACAGGAAACAAAATTACTGATAAATGAGGCAAATTCAACTAGTAACACAATTCTTTATGAAATTTTCCTGATTGATTATTCATTCAATTCAAAAACTTAATGTAAATTTAAAAATGTCCTCAGAGGAATTTTTATATGGATGAAAAACTGGGAAAAAATCGATGCAGTATAGACTTTAAAAGTTTTTAAGAATTAGAAGAGGCAATTCAAAAATTTAATACAATTTGAACGACAAAAAAATTGGCTGATAGATTTAATGCTTCCAAAAAATTATTGTACTTGTAAATTGTACTTGTATTGTATTTGTAGGTGTAAATTTATTATTTCAGAAGTGAAGAAAAATTTCCTTTGTCTCTGATCTAATCACTTCAAATATTTTTTTAATTATAAAAACTTTACTTGAATTTTTTGGAAGATAATCTTTTAAACACAATTTTTTTTTGCTCCTGGTAATACTAATCTATTAAATCTATAGCATACATTTGATGTGAATCACTCAAGCATTATCAAATCCATTCCAATTTCAACTTTCATATTTGCGAAATCAATTAAGAAGCTATCTCGAAGAAAGTTGAATTAATATTATAAGATCAAATCAAAGATCAAATCAAGTAACAATATTTAAATTTATTTAAATACAATATTTAAATTTATTTAAACTTATAAAAATATATAGTATTAATTTAAATTTCAAATGAGAAATAATAAATACTATATATTTTTATACTATATAAATTAATACTATATATTTTTATAAGTTTAAATAAATTTAAATATTGTATTTAAATAATTGCATTAATTATTGACAATTAAAAGTTCAAAATTCAATAATTATGCATTAATTATTGACAATTAAAAGTTCAAAATTCAATAATTAAAAGACTCAAAATTCCCAAATTATTTCTACAATAAAGTCCAAAAATCATCAGTTAACTTATTAATATCTGATTTTATAAGATGTAATTAACCATTTATTACAAAATATTGCTAACATTATATTACAAAAATACTCAATGCATTTCTGTATACAGTATCACTGTATACAGTAATTATCAGATCCTTTGTAATTAATTTCATCCATTACAGTAAAGATAAGTTGAAACCATTCTCGCTCAGCACAAGAGGCTTGAAGCCTAGTTTTGTTCTTCCTAAAAAATGTATCTATTTTAGCTTTAATCTTATAGATCCTTTTTAATTGAGAACAAATCAGGATAACCATTTTTGTGTACATTGAAATTAAAATAAATATTAAGTGAATGAAATAATCAATCATAACTTAACTAAATTACCAGTAGATTGCAGCATCGATATTCAGTTAATGTTATCAGTGAAAGGTGATAAATAGTGCTAGATTATAAATTATTGTTCCTTCGCTTTTAAAAGATATTCCTTGGCTTTTAATTACTGTTCCTTGGCCTTCAAAAATGTTCCTTGGCTTTTAAAAAAGCATTAATTTATCGTCATATCACTGATAGTCTAATCACCATAACTAAATTTTCAATAAATTATCAGCAACTTGTTTTATTACATCTTTATTGAAGTGACATTCATCGGATTGTTTATTTTGCATGTTAGTTCTCACCTCTCTTCGATTTAAATGAGTAACGTTCGTCCAGAAAACCATTCTGTTTTGCTTTATAAACAAATGGCGATTGAAGAATATGAATGCTATGCTGAAAGTTAAAATTTGATAAAATTAGAAGAAAACTAAATGAATTTCTTGAAAGAAATGTTACTCAAGATTTCAAACAATCTAAGAATTAATTGAAACTTAGCAGAAATGATAGAACTAAATAAAAATTTGTTTTAATTTTAATCGTTAACGCTACATACTTTAAGATTTCACAATCATGAAATGTAACTTTAACTTTATTTATCAATTCAAGTAAACGCTTACCCATTTAATGTTATTATTGCAAGCCATGTATATGTAATTTTTGTCAAACGTGAAATGGGCATATCAATATGAAAAACAATTGCAAAAAATGCATGTATGATGGTGATGATGCAAGTCTAAAAGTATTTTACGGTACTGACGCAAGTCCGTATTTACAGTAGTAACGCAAGTTTATGAAGTATTTACAGTAGTAATGCAAGTCTGTATCCTACCATGAAACGAATTATATATATATATATATATATGGAAAATAATTGATGAAGCAAAAATAGAATTTAATGAAGTATGCTGTAACTTTATGCGACAATGATACTTTCCAATATTTTCCTGTAAATAAACATGGCGAAAATCATAAATTAATAAGTAATACGTGGAAAAATTCAATTTAATTTTACCTGTTTGAAAAACGTAATTTCCTGTCCTAACTTGTAATGCTTTGTAGTAACATCTTGACCTGCATGAGATCCTTGACGCATATTATCTTCTTGACGTTTTTTTTCCTGTAACTATATATATTTAATGAAATTTAAATAGTGATCCTAATGAAATTTGATACAAATTATGTAAATAACGAAATGTTCAATCGATCTATCGGATGAATTTCAAAATTTCAAAATAAACGATATTCAGTCTGCTAAATTATCAGCTCCTCTATTTTAGTATAAATTGATGATAAGGAAGGATGTAAGATTGAAACATACTTTTAAATAAATAATAATACGGTAAAAAGCGATAGCATCAATGATAATAGTGATAACAGTAATAAAATCAGATAGTATTATTGAAAGATAAACGAGATAAGAATGATTGCATGGTCCATAAAGAACTGACCATGAATATATATCTGCTTCGTAATAACATACGCATTCAACTAAAAATTTTTTCTTCCATTTTAATAATTTCAAATCGTATCACAAGTATACGGTATATTACGGTAATATATCGTAGCTGTAGCTAATGAAAGAGAATAATTTAAGGATTGTTTTATGTCTCATTGATAAAAGTTAAAATGAAATACCGTTGTAATATAATGCAGCAAGTATCATACTGAGTAACCAAAATGATATTACTATTATCCATGCATTTTTTGGAGCGAAAATATTCTGATATCTTATCGGATATGAAATTGCCCAAAATCGATTGATCGAAAGAATCAATTGCATCCAAATTGCCGCATATAATGTTGAATTTGCAAGAGGTGATGAAAATCGAATGTAAAAAGTCCATGGAAATCGTATTTTTTTCACATTCCTGATAATTTTTCATTTTTCTCATAAGTTTTTATCTTATCTTACTCATTTTTCTGATAAGTTTTTATTTCATCTTACTCATTTTTCTGATAAGTTTTTATTTCATCTTACTCATTTTTCTGATAAGTTTTTATCTTATATTACTCACTTTTTTGATAAGTTTTTATCTTATCTTACTCATTTTGTGATAACTTTTTGTCTTATCCATTTTTTATGATTAGTTTTTATCATGGATATTTGAAAAAAGTACAGGAAGTACGAGATGAGAAGCAAAAAAAATTACATTAATCTGAAGGGATCAATTTAGTTTTTATTAAGCTAATTGATAAGCTTATTTCAGCTTATTTAAATTGTTAATAATTTAGAACTAACGTAATCATCAGATATAAATCTTAAAACAAAACCTTATTAATTATTGTTCGTTAGCTTCAAAAAAAAAAAAAATAAACTTTTGTCTCATAAAAGTTAAGAGCTTTAGGAAAGAAGAAAAAGCTTACACAAAAATTCGTAGACACGTCCAAATACATAGGATGACGGCAGTTTGCGTGTGAAATGCGACGTACGTGGCGCATAGAATTCCGAATGTGTTGTGATATTGCGATGATTTGCAAATGACAATTAAAGATATTACGTGTGAAAATACTGCAATTAGTCCTACCTGAAGTGAAAAAAAATCACCTGTAATTAATTAATTACGTTTGAATTAATTAATTGAAATTAATTTTATATGGAAAAAGAAAGTTTATATATATGTAACAGATTGAAGAATGAAGTGGGAAAAGTTCTGAGAGATTTGAAATTGAAATTTAATTTACAATTGAAAATAAATTTTTGAATTCTTTGCTGAACAGCTAATAAGATTTTTTTTTTGTTTACTTATGATATATAAATAATACCGGTAATGCCATTGCGTAGGTAATAATATTCGTATCAAGTACTGTATTATTACAGTGAATGTATCTTGAATCATCCATTTTTCCTTATCTGTTTTACGAATGATTAAAATTTCAAGCTGAAAGCGAAAAGCTCACATTTAAATATTCATTCAATTTAAACGATAATGAAGAAAACGATGAAATATGATCACACTGAAATATGGCTTTATTAAATAGTTAAGTAAGGAAGTTAAGTAAAAAGTAGTTAAGTAAGAATATTATGCGATAACTTATGCAATAATTATCATATCGAAATGTTAAAATGGAAAAACATTGAGTAACTTATTGTTTACTTATTACTAATTATCATACCTAATAATTAAACTTTCAAATTATTTTTTAATCTTTCTTCGTCTTCTTTTTCCTCATGACCTATGACATTTTTTACTGCATTCTTCGATCCTATAATGAAGCGATTAAAACTGATCGGAGGAAAGTTTTAAAATTTAATCTTTTAAAATTTCACAGAGTTATAAAATTCAGCTAAAAGTATAACTAAGTTTAAATTTCAAGGATAGATAAGAGAAGAGATAAGATATCTTCTCATTTCAGAAATCAAATTATTTTCATACTTTGAATAATTAACATAATTATCATGTCGTTACGGTATTCGGTAAATTTCGTTTGAAATAATATACTTAACCTAGCAGCTTTTACCTTTAGTTTTTTTAGTAGTTTCAAAAAAAAAAAACAACTTTAAACTTTTAAAAATGAATCATTCATTTGATATTTAAGTTAGTTTATAATACTGAAATATTTCATACACAACATTTACATATACTGCTTACTGATTTAAAATTAATCTTGATTAAATACGCTGATTATTTTTATTGATAAGTTTTGATAATTATAAAAAAGAAAGATAATAATCTCATATATCAAAAAATTAATCACTTAAAAATTTCATTTATTTTCATCCCATAATAATTATTTGTTTCTCGAGAATCAGATATCACTTTTGATTGACTTTAATACTTCTTATTACCTTATTACTCTTTCTTATTACCTTATTACTCACTCTACTCTTTCCATTACTCATTACTTTTTCTAGCATTTAAAATATTCAATGTATACTTGAAAGTTTTATGAAAAAGAAATATTTCTTTTTTTTAATTTTGAAATATCTCTTACATCGTCAGTGTCAACTAATATTTTCCTGCTTAAATTAATTACCTGCTAGGTATTGTGTGATATTTTTCATGATATTTAAAAAAGATTTGACAATCTAAATATTCAATTATCATTATCAAATTAAACGATTAAATTGACAGTTCATAAATTGCTTTTTTCATCAAAGTTAATTCACTGCAATAATAAGTAATAATAATAAGTCCAATAAGTAATTTACATAAAAGCAACTGATGATGTCAAATGTCAAATTTTTCTCAATGAAAACCAAACAATCACTTATTAAGCTGTTGATTAATTAAATGAAAAAAAAAATTTTCTCATTTAAAAAGTTTAAGCAGAGGAAATTAAAACAATGACAATCATTTGATTTCAACGATAAGTTAAAATAAAATTATACTAATTCAACAATAAGTTAAAATAGAGTTATACTAATTCAACAATAAGTTAAAATAAAATTATACTAATTCAACAATAAGTTAGAATAAAGTTATACTAATTCAACAATAAGCTAAAATAAAATTATACTAATTCAACAATAAGCTAAAATAAAATTATACTAATTCAACAATAAGTTAAAATAAAGTTATACTAATTGATCCAGCTAAATTAGTTTACCAATTCAAAAATTAATAAAAGAATATTAAAGTATGGATAATTTTTCGATTTATTTCATTAACATATATAATTAAATAAGTACTGATAAGAGAAACTTGCAATATATTACTAATTAAATATTACTAATGTTACTAATTACTATATATTACTAATTAAAGTAACAAATTCGAAAGTAAAAGAAATAAATGAATTTATATTTACAATTATTACTAAATTATAAAACCTTAATAGGTTAAATGTCTCTTCATAGACTAAATGTTGTAAGTAAATTGTTAGCATAAGTAAATTGCAACTTGCTAAATTTAGTAATCGAGAAAGTAGAAAATGAATTCTAATTATTAGAAAAACTCTGCATGATAAGTTATCTAGTATCAGTATCTATCGTACCAGTACCAGTATCTGGTATATATCAGTATATATCACTAGTATCAGTTATCAGTCAGCTGATATTTTAGGAAAATGATTGTCAAATTGAATCATGCATGCTTATATTAAGCCAATATGCTTTTTTTAAACTTTCTTTTTGAATGATGAATCAATTAAAAATAGAAATATTTTATCAAATAGTACCATAGCCCAATGTGATTATATGATTAAACACCTGTCATTCAATAAAATTTTATTTATTTTTTTATTGCTATAAAAAAGTTTTGCAATAATTTGAACATTTGAAAATTTGAAAAAATTTTTTTTTAACTTTCTTAATTAATTTTCTACTTTAATTATAATTGAAGAGATTTTGAATATTAAAATATTTTTTTGAAATTAAAAAACAAACACCCACACAGTGAGAAATAGTTCGAAATAGATTTTAACTACGATAATTAAAAATTTAATTTCCATGATCTAAAAGTGGTTAAGTTAGTTTATGCGCTCAAAGAATGTTATTAATATATCCATCGGAATTCAGAAATTAAAAGAAATGAAGCAAACAAAGAAATTATTTATAGATATTTCACAGGAAAAACAATGTAGCAAGTAATGAATTAACTTAATGGAAGTTGATAGAGTAACTTGATCGCTTAACAATGGAAGTTTTAATTATCAATCTATTACATTTACCATTTTAAAGCTATAAATAAGCTGAATTAATTACAAAGATAGTAATTAATATTATTTGAGCATGAACTTGAATTGTTTATGATTAAATACATAGCTAATCTTGTTTATGCTTATGCAACAAAACTTTTCCATGTTATACAATATCATAAGTATGGTGATAATAATCATTTTTCACATCGTATCAGAAATTTAATCATTTATTCCATACTTGTTGACGTCGCAAGAAATTCAATAATTTTAATAAATTTTTGAAATGTTAAACTTCACATAAATACTAAAATACTAATTAATTCTATTACTGTGATAATCACTTTTCCTACTGTAATAATTACCTTTTCTACTGTAATAAATATATACTTTTTGTGAATATTTTAATATTTGAATAAATAAATCTCTTTTTGCTTAAAAATAAATTTGCTGAAAAATAAATTTTGTTTATAATTTTTCAAATCTAAAAACTATTTATAAATGATAAAAGAGATAAAATTATTTATGAATTCTATTCATTCTAACATTATCACAATTGGCTGATAAATATAATCTTATCATAATAAAGTTATCTTAATTATTAAAATTGTTTACTTATGACTTTTATCATTCGTTGGCTTTTCTATAAATTGTAGTTTTTTATGTTTTTATTTTTATAATTTTATTTTTTATTTTCTATAAATTGTAATATCTATGAAAATAAATAAATCATTTTGAAAATACTAAAATATACGGCAAGTCAATTTAATCAAATACAGAATTACTCACATTATTTGTTACTGTAAATTACTATTTTTTTTTTATCACTGATAAGAAATATTATCTAAAACAGTTTGAAAGAATTTTAGATATGCTCAGAAATCGGATTATACACATTCTTCATGTTTTCAAGGATGAAATTACGTCATTATTTCATGGATGTTATTTTGATTTGATTATCAAATTTATCACTATATCATTTGTATGTCAGTTCGATTGCACCTTTTATTTAAAATTCATTTCAATTCTTAGCTTGGAATTAGCCTCACCTGAAATGTTTGCAATTTAATTTGATAGCTTTTTATTGTTCGTACTTTAGAATCAGCTCAAAATGATTTCCAATTTCTTTTTATTTCATTTTGCAGCACTCAGTTTAAACTTACCTTTCTTACAAATAAGTAATATCATTCAACTTTTCCTCCTACATTTAGCATTTTTGCATGAAGCATTCATAATTAGTTATTTTTAGGTACTCAATTTTCTTAATACTTTCTATTTTCTATTCCCATTCCACTTTCCATTTTCCATTAATCGTTTCATAATTCTTCATTGACACTATTTATCGATTAAAATAAAATAATGAATTATTGAAAATTGTGCTCAATGTAATATAGATTAACTGATATTGCTATCATTATCTTTATCTCTATCACGAGTCATTATTCTTATCTCTATCATGAGATAACGAATGAAATAATTTAACACTTTCAATAATTGATAGAAGGAGAAAGTTTAAATTATGTACGAGGTACGATCAAATATTTAGCCAATTACAGTAATCAAAAAAGAAAATCTAACTTAAAAAAAGAAAAAAAAACTTTAATTACTTTCGAAAATTTAATTAAAATATAAAGAGGAATGTTAATCATTCATTACAAATGTAATATAACAACATAATAATGCATGACATGCGTAATTGCATTCATGTAACTTGCAATGAAATTCATGTAACCTGCAATGACATGGCTGTGACCTGTAACATGCATGACCTGCAAGAACATGCATATGACCTGCAATGGCATTAATAAAGTGATAAATACTAATTTAAATACTGAAATTAGTGAAACAGACGATAATGCTTGAAACGGAAGCTGCGAATCGAGCCACCAAGCACTTGCGAGATTGAAAAACATAATGAATGAGGTAAAAGAGCAAAGTAAAAATG